>PVKC010025956.1:0-16302 GCA_004027635.1 Crocidura indochinensis | reverse complement strand
AGCTTGCAGCTTCTGGAGTTTAAAAATGTTAAATTGGTTAAGCTTATTGATCTTTGAGAAAGCATAAATGAGAAGTATTTTGATTTTAATTTTGTTGATTTTAGATTCCTTGGCAACCTTGCACTTTGCCTTCTAGTCCTTAGCTGGAGTGGGAGGCCATGGAATAGACACCCAGGAGGCTTGACCTTGCTTGGCAAAATGTGGCAGAATACACACACTGCCAAATTCCTGATGATCAGAGAAGTATTGCTGAGGACCAATTTAAACTGGAAAGCACATAAGCTTCATTGGGCTATTTCAAAGTTCATGCAGCTTTAGCACTAATCCTCTTAACATATTAGGCCAAGTGACTCACATAGTATGTAATGGCTGTGGCATAAAGGCCTCTTCAATTTGTATTTACATTTCTCTGCATGGTAGAATGCAAGTTAATTCATTCTCTTCTGAAATGCCTTTCTCACCATCATGCCCTGCCCCAAGGTGGTTGAAATTGTTTGAAGGGCAAACTGCTTAGGCTAACATATTTGATGATTTTATATAACACTGCTTTCCCAAAGCTTTAGAACACTTGCAAAATGTTGGCTTAGTGATTCTTTTTTTCCCCCTTTTCTGCAAAGGATAACATCTTGGCTGTAGACAAGGTAAGCATTTCCAGTATGAATGTTTAATGAAGATGAAGTCAGCATGCAGCACGCTGTTTATTTTGCTTTCTAATAAACCCATGCTCAGCAATAGTCTTATTACTGCTGAGAATTCTCACAACATTTTTTAGCTACTTCTATGTTCAGAAGAAATTTCTTTCAATGTTATCATTCTATGATAAATTAATTACATAAAACATGGTGACTTCAAGGTTGAAAAGAAATGCTGAGCTAAAAATACCTTTTAAAAACATTCTTTTAACCTCCATATGCCATATGCCTGTTTGTATATGACAGAAATAGAGCAAGAAAGAGCACACACAGGTTATCAGAATATATTTCAGATTCCAATGAATCTCAGATGTCTTGAGTACCACTGGAAAAAGTCTATCATAGGTAGAGCAAAAATACTTGTGTGAATAAAGAGTTAGAAACCAGAAAAAGACTGTTAAAATGCTAGGTATATGAAGACAGAATGAAAGGCATCAACAGAAGCTGAGCATAATAAAGATTTGGAAGAGTATTTAGTTCTTACTAAGCTGATAAATCGGTGGTTTTGGACAAGCTGTTTTGTTTTTTGACTGCAATTAAATGTTCAAGTACAACTGATTTGATCCGAAGGTTTCTTTTAGTTTAAAATCACTGCATACTTGAGCTGGAACAGCAGTGTAGAGGGTAATGTCCTAGTAGTGGCCTACTCAGGTTCAATTCCTACATGCCACATTGTCCCATAAACCCACCAGAAGTAATTCCTGATAGCTGAACCAAGAATGCCAGCACATCGCTGGAAGTTGCCCCAAAGCAAACAAAAACCCTCTAAATAAAACCGCTACCATGAATATGATGACTAATTGTTGAGAGCTTACCAGCCCTTTTATGTTAATATTGTATACCCTTCCAGAATACTCATCAAGATTCAAAATTTAACAATTATAATTATATCTGCTATATAAAAATATATCTTACTATTTTGAATGACTATGCAGACCATTGGGCATCTATGGGATATTATAAGAATTTCATTATATGAAACTAAATGCCAGAATTACTGACCAAAAAAAAAACCTATCAGGGACCAGAGCGGTGGCATAAACCGTAAGGCATCTGCTTTGTGCACGCTAGCCTAGGACAGACCATGGCTCAATCCCCCGGCATCCCATATGGTCCCCCAAGCCAGGAGCAATTTCTGAGTACATAGCCAGGAGTAACCCCTGAGCGTCACTGGGTGTGGCCCAAAAACCAAAAATAAATTTAAAAAATTAAATAAATATTACATTTAAAAAACCTATCCAGTCTTATGAAAATTGTCTTTAAAACAAGAGAAACCTGGATTTTTTTTGTTTTTGTTTGTTCATTTGTTTGTTTGGGGGTCAAAACCGGCAGCGCTTAGATGTCACTCCTGGATCTACACCCAGAAATCGCTTCTGGCAGGCATGGGGGACCATATGGGATTTTGGGATTCGAACCACAGTCCATCCTAGATCGGCTGCATGCAAGGCAAATGCCCAACCTCTGCGCTATCTCTGGCTCCAACTTGGATTAGTTTTCAGTTATAAAATACTATGTTTTTTGAATCATAAAATCCTTTAAAGTAATTTAAAACATATAAAAATCAATCTTGTGGGTTCTATACACTTCAAAACCACAAAGTAGCTCTCTGATTTTTTTTTATGCATGATTGATCTGATTCCCACTCATATTTATCTAAGTTTAGAGCCCTTTTCTTCTTACTTATGATGTCCCAATCTCACAACTAGGAATAATGACTGTATGTTTTGATAAATATGAAGAACTATTCATAACTGCATTTCCTCTCTTCTTTTCAAGTATTATAAAAAACATGTGCTCTGTTTGTCAAGTTAGATTAATATTGAGGAAATGTAAAAAGTACATTTGTTCAGATTGTGAAGATAATTTTTTTAACTAAGGAAGAAACTCAAAAATAGAAGGTGAAATGCCAGAGTAGGTGTCACCGTGTTAAAAAAAAAAAAGCACAATCATTTATAGACCACAGGGAAAAGTAGAAACAAGAATAAATGAATTCAGTCACCATAAAACAGTTACATTTTTCTAAATAATTAATAATTTTTGCCATTGGAAAAAATATAACAAATTTCCGGCCTCATATAGAATTCGAAAATTCACTATGATCAAAATAATGTTTGTACTGAAAAAGCATCAGCTTCAATATTTAGAAAGAATTTATTTGTATGTACAATCAAATGTCAAATGTCTCTGGACTAATGTTCCTATGAATGATATAACTACAATCCTACTGGGTACGGAAACATTGAAATAAAATAATGTTGACCTGGAAAGACCCCCTTCTGGGTTTTATTGAAGTATCAATAGCAATATCATTGCTTTGGAATTGAGTTAGTAAGGTTCGTGCCTCGCATGTGTCTGCAAAGGTTATAACTCTGCTCAAAACAATGCCTCCAACAACTGACTCCTACCCCTAAGCACTGCCAGAGGTCACTCGAACACAGAGTCAAGAGTTTCTCTTGATAACCTTCAGTTGTAGACCAAACCCCTTCCCCCACACCAAATACATAAAAATAAGTCTTGGGGCTGGGCGGTGGCGCTGGAGATAAGGTGCCTGCGCTAACTTAGGACGGACCGCGGTTTGATCCCCCGGTTCCCCATATGGTCCCCCATGCCTGCCAGGAGCGACTTCTGAGCGAATAGCCAGGAGTAACCCCTGAGCGTCACTGTATGTGGCCCAAAAACAAAACAAAACAAAACAACAACAAAAAAAAGTCTTATAAAAGCTCCATAATGTTTGAAAGTGAAAAGGTACTTAGTCTCACTGTGCTTTTATGTGTGTAATATAAATTAGAAACACCTCAAATGAATAATTAGAAATCCTCAAATTAGAATAATTAGAAAGATAAAGAATAATAATAATAATTTAAAAACTCATAACACAGTGGCATATAGTAGAAACAAAAATGGTGAATTTTACTACACCATTGTTTTTAAATCAAATAAATCATTTATGGTTGAAATTTATTTTATCATATAAAAGAATTCAGTGGAAGCAGAAGAGCAATTTATTATCATTATCATGATAAACTTTATATTCCAATAGATCTCTAATATAACTGGGACCTAGACACATGTTATCCTTTAATTTTTTTATTCATTCAAATATATTTAATTTTCATTTTGCATATTTTCTGTACTCATCAACATCACTGGTATTAGTATTCAACACAGTATAAATTTTATTAAGAACACAATTCAAAGAAATATAATAACTAAGAACGTCAATACACATGGGATTAATAAATTTAAACCTGTACCTCTATATAAAGTACTATGATCAGAAAAATCTTCTATGACTGTTTACTTCATATGTAAAATTTAAGAACCAATAATATATAAATGCTTTTTAGAGCATTTCTTTTCAAATTCTTAGAAGTAATGTCTGGGAAATGTTAAGTACACAATAAGAGTGAGTAATCAGTAATATCACTAGTTTATTACATTTTAAAATAAATGATATAATTCACTTAAAATAATTTAGCTATTTAAACATTCTATAAATGTAACATATTGTCAATGTCATGTCTATATATGTTTATACTTGTAAATAATATGTTAATTTTATGTAGTCGTACATCACTTATTTGTTAGTTTGGGGGCCACAACCCACAGTGTTCAGGGCTAACTCTGCTCGGGTACCACTTTTGATAGTGCTCAAAGCTTCCTATGAGATGCAGATGATCCAACCAATATCTGTTACATGCAAAGCCAGCTTCTTACCTGTATGCTATTTTGCCAACACGCTATATAATTTGAATATATTTTATTTTTCTATACTTTTGCTTTGCCTACCATTTCTGAGGTTGATCATTCATATATTTTCCCTTATAGATACATAATTTCTCATTTTTTGTTTTTCTTTATAATGACCATTCAGTTGATCTTGAATTTTGCTTTTCCCAACAAAGCTATGATACACACCAAAAACATAAACCTTTGTGTACCTTTGTGAAGGTTTTTGAACTTGTATACTGGGAAATGATGCCCTTATTGGGGACATATGTGGTTTCAGCGTTATTCAATAGTATATTAAATTTCTTTAACTGAGTTGTCACTAGACAAGATTCAACTGATTGAAATCTCTGGTGATACAATTTACCTATTATCCCATTTGCAATACTAGCCTTCTTCTGGATTATGGAACTCACTACATTATCTTAATCTATATTTTTCACAGTCATATGTCATTATCAACTCAAGGTTAAGTCAGAACTATCTTGTCTAAGCATTTACTCCCTCATTTGCTAACTTGTTTATTTCTTTTAGTGTGCTACACATCATACTATCTCTCTGGCCCCTCATTTGAGAGCTTTACTTAAATTCCTTAAAACTTCTTAGGTTTGTAAGATGGAATAATAATAGTGATCATACTGTCAGTGAACTAAGGGACTAAGAATTGAATAGTCAGGCAGGCAAACCCTTCAGAGTAAAACCTGACACAAAGTAAGATTCTGATTTTCACTTGAAATTCTTGAAATATCTAATAAAATCATTTGTCACTCTTTTATTCTCAATTTTGTTTTTCTTTCTAATTATATTAACTTAAAATAATTAATTGTTCCTTATGTAACGTTGAGTTATTTGGCTCAAGAGCTATGTCCTGTAATTTTCCATTTCAAAGTGCTTAATAAGATTTCCTGTATAGAAAGGGGTAATTAGATGTTTTCAGATTGAACAAATGAATGTAATTTTTATGCTCGTTTGCTTCTAATTACTAAAGTTACCTTTTAATCCTCAAAGCATATTTGTGCACAACCTGAAGAGCAGTATTATATTTAATACCTGAAATTTCAATAAAGTGGCTCTTTGGAGGTTTATAATAATTTGTCTTATAAAACATAATTACCTCTACATGTAAATTTTTTTTATTTAAATTGATTTCTTTTTACACATTAAAATTTTTTGCAAACCTGATACTTTTATTCCAGTTCTATCGTATGTGTCAATTTTTGAAGCTTAGAAGATATCCCAGTAGTTTATGTATGAATGGAAAAGCATGACATATCTCTTGATCAAAATTCTGACTATGATTCAGAACTCAGAATGAATTGTAGATAGATATAAGATTATGTATTCTATTCTGACTTAGAGGTCAATTCTTAGGGGGTTTTTTTTTGGTGAGGTTAAAAATTTTGAAATATTCAGATTATTTCAAAAAATGACCTTGAGTTTTAAGACACTCTGATCTCTTAAGAAAAAATGTGTTTCCAATCTTGCCAATTACTTTTAACTTGGCACGAGCTTCAATTTTTATAAAAATCAATTGAGGGTATCTCAAAGGACAAGAAGTAAAGGATAAAATATATGTATGTATGCTATTTAGGAGAGAAAATTCAAGGAAGAGTAAGAATGTGTAGGCAAAAATGAAGTGATTATGAGTAACTATTATCTATGTATATAAAATATTATAATCCAGTAGGTCCTTTTAATATAATTTAAAAATTAGATGTTGACTAAAACTGATGGCAAATAAAGAGAAATAAAATAGGAATTATATTTTCTCTAAGTATGTTTAAAGCAGCAAAACAGATATATAGTGAAATATGTAAATACATATTTGTAGTTCTTTTATTTTGGTATAATTACATTAGTATTTTATTTACTCAACCTACCAAATAAAATATTTACAAAGGAGATGAGATCTAGGTAACATGAATATAATAATCTTGAGAAACACTCAGCATCTATTACCTTTTTGGGTCTTTTTGGTTGTCTTAATTTTACAAATCTATCTAATTAATGAGAATTAGTTGTGAGCAACTAAATTTTACCTGTATTTTCCCCACCTCAACTAATTCTCTCGCAGGTAAATTATATTAAATTAGTCAGTATATTAGATTCGAATCGAATAGCAAAGTTGTGGCTTTCATTGACTACTTCAAACTGAATGTCCTTTCACTTGAACTCTGAGAAAAACTGTGGGGCACAGACTCAATGTACTTATACTTTAGGTCTGCAGAACCATTGAAGGCTTTTAATAGCAAAAGATATGCATGACCTTTCTTTCTCTATACATTTATGTATTCATTTTTAAGCAATTTTTAAGTGTTAAGGTTAGGTGCTGGAGATGCATAGATGAATAAAATATGGTCCTGTTCATAAGGAATAGCAGCCAATTAAAAATGCTGAAACTGTTACTATACTACAATTTAATTGTCTAGGAATTTTTGGAGAAATATAAGAGACAACATTTCTTATACTGACAAGTTCCCATAGGTAGAGTTTCATCATTGAGATTATGGGATACAAAGTCTGAAGAATGAATAAATACAGCATCCCCTGTTTGGAATAAAGCATGGGGTAAATTAAATCAGAACTGTTAGGAGAAAATTAGAGTAGAAAAATTATAGTTTTGAGCTTATTATCTTTTTATTTCAAGGGTGAAAAAAAAGAAGTAGAATAAATGGTTATAAGAGAGTCCTAACCTTATTTTTTTTTGAGAAATATCTGTACATACTGGCTGAATCAGAGAACCTTTACACCAGCAATGAATAAGAGTTCTCTCTGTTCATTGCAGCATTTAGTATGATAACTAGGGTATGAAAACAGTCCAAATGTTCAGCCTTCATTGATGCTCTTCTCACCAGGTTCAACTTTCAGTGAGCTGCCTGATCTCTTGTCTTTGTGTTGTGGTGCCACTTACACTTTTGCCTGGTGTGTAAGACTCAGAATGAGCACAAGGAGGAGGTTGGGTCTGATCCCTGGCACCACCTGGTCTAAACATTGAGTTGGAAGTAGCCTCTGAGCAAAAATGAAATTAAAAATGACTGTCAATTTATTATTTATTTTTAACTTAAGTGCTGAAGTTTGGTAAACATACACATCTTTGTAACTTTATTTTTCACTGCTTAAAAATGAAATTTATGGATTCTTGGGTTACCACTAGGACCCTGGATCCTCACAAAATATGTCTCGAACTTCTAGAAATTTTATATTTAATGGATAAACACCCATTTATTATTTAAGCACTGTGGTTAAAGAAATGTTAATAGTTGGGTTTCAGTAATAGAATGTACACCACCCTTCACCAGTGCAACTTTCCCACCATGAATGACTCCATTTTCCCTCCCATCCCCACTCCCCAGCCTATCTTTGTGACAGATATTCTACTTCTCTCTCCAGTGAGCTCTCTTCCCTTTCTGACATTCCGATTTGCACTATTGTCATGCATATCACAATAACCTTTCACACTTAGTTCTTGTCCAGAGTGATCAGTTCCAACTTTCGTTGTTTTGATAGTTTTCAGCACAATTATTGCTCTAACTGCACTCAAGCTCTTTGTGGCAATCTTCAGAATATCATCAGCCAGTCCAATTGGCCCTCATCTCTAGTGTCTCTGGATATTATAACCATATTGTCTTTTACTTTCTCATATCTCACAGATGAGTGAGACTATTCTATGCCTATCTCTCTCCCTCTGATTCATTTCAGTCAGCATAATAATCTCAACGTTCAATCATGTATAGGCAAATTTCATAACTTCATCTTTCCTAATAGCTGTATGGTGTTCCATTCTGTAGATGTATCACAGATTCTTTCGTCACTTATCTTTTTTTCAGATACTTGGGTTGTTTACAGTCTGGCTATTGTAATAGTGCTGCCATGATCATAGGAGTACAAAGGGCATTTTTGTATTGTATTTGTTTTTGTTCCCATGGAATATCCTTAGTAGGATTGGTAGATCATATGGGAACACAATTCCAGGTATTTTTTTAGGAATATCCATATTGTTTTCCAGAAAGACTGGATTATACAGCATTACTAAAAGCAAGATAAAAGTTCATTTCTTCCTGCATCCGTACCAGCACTAGTTGTTCTTATTCATTGTGATGTGTGCCAGTCTCTATGGTATGAGATGATACCACATTGTTGTTTTGATTTGCATCTTCTGATTATTAGTGAAAAAAAGATATCAAGGGCATCTATATAGGAAAGGAAGAAATCAAGCTCTCACTATTTGCAGATGACATGATGACGTATTTAGAAAATCCTAAAGACTCTACCAAAGAGCTAGAAACATTAGATTTGAATAGCAAAATGGCAGGTTCCAAAGTTAACATGCCAAAATTAATGGTCTTATTATATACAAATAATTATAGAGAAGAAATAGACATTAAAAAACAACCTCATCCACAATAGAGATAAGAAGCTCAAGTACCTTAGAGTCAATTTAATTACAGAGCAGAAAGACCTGTACAAAAATAAGCTCCTACAAAACACTGCTTCAAGAAATAAAAGAGAACACAGAAATGGATACATATACTCTGTTCTTGAATTAGGAGGATTAGCATCATTAAAATGGCAATATTTCCCAAAGTACAGATTTAATACAACACCTTTGAGAATATCCATGAAATTTTCAAAGAAATGGATCAAACTCTTCTGAAATTCATTTGGAACAATAAACACCCCAAATCACTAAAGCAATCCTTAGCAAAAAGAAAACGGTAGGTATAAATTTCTCAAACTTTAAATTGTATTACAAAGCTGTAGACATTGATACAGCACGGTATTAGAATAAAGACTGATCTTCAGATCAATGGCATAAAATTGAGTATTAAGAGAATGAGTTCCAGAATGCAGTCATTTAATCTTCGTTAAAGGGGCAAGATATACAAGGGAAATAAGCAAACACTCTACAAGTGATGTTGGGACAACTATTCAGTTCAGTTACATACAAAAAATTGAGTTCAGATCACCTCTCTTTAACACCATGTACAAATGTCAGATCAAAATGGATTAAAGACCTTGATATCAGATCTGAAACTATTCACCAATACCCATTAGATATGGGGTTAGTGTCTAAAATATACAAGGTACTGACAGTATTCAACAAGATGAAAAACATTTTTTCATATAAAAATGGGGAGAAAAATGAACATATATTTCTTTCAAGAAGAAAAACAGATGACCAAAAAGAACACGAAAAAATTGCATCACTAATCATCAAAGATTTTCTCTTTTTAAAAGATTTCCACCTTTTCTTCCCTTAATAGAACCAGAAATTCTTTTGGATTAATTAGTTAACAGTGCCCAGATTTAAGTTAAGGTGGGTAATAGGGACTTAACTTCTTAAAAAGTTTGGTTTTCTGAGATAAACTATAATCTAGATGTATGTCCTTAAACTGAAGCCTGGAAGTCACTGCCCATGAGATCATCATTAAGACACATTGCTCAGTATATAAAACTGCTTACTCCCAGGTCATCAGCAGGAATTTGTGACAAATTGTCAAAGGCATTTCTAAAAGTAGAGTTATTACATTTTATCTAGGTTTTAGATGATTTATGTGATACATCAAGAAAACACTATACATTAAACTTTCATTCAGTTCAACAATGTACTCCAAAATTAAAAAAAAAAAAAAGGAGTTCTCTCTGTAATGGAGGGAGGCCTTATCTACATCGAAGAAAGCTTCAATTAAGTGACAATATTATGTATGAATATACTTCTCCTCAATTGAAGGTATGTTGATTGACTGAGAGTTAGGTGTAAAATAATATGAGAAAGTTGCCTGTTTTTCTGTCGCAAAGGAACTTTCCATCCTGGTCTGATAGATTCCTGGAGAGAGAAAATGCTTCAGACTCCAGAGTTCAGCCAACACTCACGGTTGGAGTCAGAGAGATTTGCTTTGCACATAGCTCTCCCGAAATCAATAGCAGTATTCCATGTGAACCCTAAATTCATCAGGAGTGATCCCTGAATTCAGCACAAGTAATAAGGCTTTAGCACCAGCGATGTGACCCAAACACCTTCTCACTCCTCCTAATTGGAATGAGAAATCAACTGAGTACTAAAGATGATAGACTAAGAAATATGATTGGTCATCATAAACAAATTGGATAGAATAGACAGAAACTGCTTAAAGACCAGTAAACATAGAGTTCTAACAAAACGTAATCAATACTTTAACACCTATTTTTGTTTAAAGAAAAATTGAATTGACAAAATTTACTTAGACATATTATGAACAAAAATTTACACAGCTACAATTATCCTGAAAAATAAAAATGAACTTCTCTATATGGTTTTATTGTTTTCATTTCTTTAAGACTTTATCTTTATGGTGCCAAAACAAGCACTTAATTTAGTTAATTTGTTCAACCAGCCAGACATTTCAGGAGGAAAACAAAGCTTTCTGACTAGCAGAAGAGTAATGTTTCAAAATGCATGCCCCAAGCCCAGATGTTTGGCTGGACTTTCCACTTTTCTATTTGTAATGTTGGCATTGAAAGACACAGCTCTTGAGGCCTGGAATGGAAATGAAAGAAAGGCTATTAAAATATGAACAGTAGTTGAGAATTATAACAAAAAGATAAATCTACAATATTGCATGCTGATACATTAATTCTAAAGATTTTTATACTTTACTGTATTATTTTTCATAAAATTATGTGGAGGAGAGAGAGGCATGAGCATTTCTTGCATGTTAGAGAAGTAGAAACTACACATTCAATACATTCACATTGGAGCAGTTCCAGGCAACAGATCATGGGCAAGCCATAAAAACTTGTGATTTTCAGATCCCACTTTGTGCTTCATCTATCAAACCACATGATCTCTATTTTAGAACAAAATCATCTTCCTCTGGTGGCACACTTCCTGTGGGTACTCAAGGCTTATTTGTTGAAGATGATAATAATGATCATGATAATGTTCAGCATGTGGAAAGAACAAATGGTATGTAGCCAAAGGGTAGATAAGTGTTTATGGAACGTTATTTTTTAGTAATAATAATAATAATATAAAATGGAAAAGTAATGGTAGCATCTATAGAGGAAGTGATATATTTGTGAGACATTTTATCCTCGTTTATGTTTACTTAAACTTGGAATTTTATGATGTTGAGAGAAATGGAGAATGTTTTAAAAAGTAGTTGTTAACATGAAAGAAGCATAAAGAGAAGAAAGTGATGACAATTTTGACATAAAGCAACAGATAAAATTCCAAGGGAAGAATTCCCATTAAAACTAAGCATTTAGTATAACAACCAGCAGATGTGAAAACTCTTCACCCTGGGGTCAGAAGGAAATGAATTAATGAATTCTTTCACAAGCAATTCTTTCTCTAACAGTCACATAAGAAAACTTGAGGCAGTGCCAGAGTGCCCATGGCAAGCAATTCACATGGCACCTAATTAATTAATGGCAATGTAAACCCGAGATGTTAGAATGTTGGCCTGAAGACTTCAGTGATGTGACTTTTTTCTATGATGCACAAAATGATGCACAGCAGGGCAACTTTGGTTACGGATCTTACACATTATCTTCATTTTCTACCATAGTTAATTTTTTTTCTTTCCCCATCCATCTTGGAACTAAAAGCATCGAGGATTTGAACTGACTTTATACTTTAAAAGTACTATAATCTGATTCAAGTTCAGCATACCGCTGGATAGAGGGTTTTGTTAAATTCTATTTTTTATTAATTCATTTTTAATTATTAATTTTTTGTCATTTGGGTAAATGACAAAGACAGAGCTTAAATTTCCTAGTTTGGCAATTAGGCTCTCAGAGTTCTTTCTTAATATCATATTATTTCTTATGTGTTTTATATAAGTAATGAATCACTGCATAAATTTAGTTTAGTATGAACTATTATAACTCAACAAATAATCAAGGCAGAAATGACCAAAAAGTATTTATTCAGATTAGGAGACATGTGAGAAACTTTATTGAATGACTTCAGTATAGGAAAATATGTGCAGAGAAATAGGATAAGTCAAGGTCACTTCCAGAGTTTCTTCATTCTGATTGATCCAAAGAAATCACCTCTGCTCATCTTAAGAATCAATAAAGTGGGTGGGATTAATAGTACAGCAGATACTGTACTTGCACTCATGAGCCCAAATCACGTATCCCATATGGTCCCCAGTGCCCTTCCAGGAGTAGTTTCAGATAACAGGACCAGGAATAATACCTGGACATCACTGGGCATGCCCCCACCCCCAAAACAAAAGAATGAAAGAACAGGAAGGAAGGAAAGAAGGGAGGAAGGAAGGAAGAAAGGAAGGAAGGAAGGAAAGAAGGAAGGAAGGAAGGAGGAAAGGAGGGAGGGAGGAAGGAGAGAAGAAGGGAGGAAGGAAGAAAGGGAAGGAGAGAAGGATAGAAGAAGAAAGGAAGGGAGGGAGGTAGTCATCTTGATACTATCTTCAATAATGTTTACTAATCTATACTCCTATTGATAAAACCCCTAAATTTTGTTTATTTATTTTTGAGTCAGATTTAATAATATGTATTTTTCTAAAAAGAGGCAGTGAAGTTTTTCTAGTTTTCAACTCTTTTGAGATCTACATATACAAAACACCAATACTTCTCTATTTTTGTCTTAATATGCATGTGTACAAATAATTATTTTATTTGTGATATTGTTTTATTATTGGGGCCCGGGAGCATGGAGCCAGGAGTAACCCCTGAGCGCTGCCGTTGTGACCCAAAAACCAATATATATATATATATATATATATATATATATATATATATGTATATATATATATATATTGTATATACATATATATACATATATAATTTCTCTTATCAATCAGACTTGAAAGTTTAATTTATTTTTAGCAAATTTGTTGGTTGTGATTTAGGATATAGGAGTCAGTTTAATGGTCTAATTCTAGTCTCTGATTGTTTATATTATACAATATACTTTTTAATAGATATATTTAATTCTGTGTATTTTCAAAAAAATGTAGGTCTTATTGTACAGTTTTTCTTGGAAAAGTGTCAAGGAATCAGTGAGAAATCTTTTATTTTGCTAAATTTACCTTTAAATAAATTCTTCATCTAAAGATATGTAGTGAACAAATATAACTATGGACTTAGAGTCTCATATTCAGTCTCCAAAAGCATTAAATCTCTGGTTAGACTTAGAATATCATACCACATCAGAATTTTGACTATTTGCTGGTCTTTGCTATTTGCTTCTTCTCTCTTCCCTTCAATAATTAAATAGAATTACCCAAGTCAAATATTACTTTGCCCGTTGAGGCTGCCCTCTTTCTGTTAGAATTACAGTTCTTTTGTTCCTGTGTAATAATATTTGACATCCCAAATATCAGAGCCCTCAAAAGTTCAAGACTACAATTTTTGTATATTCATAAATACAGAGCACTTATTTCACATGCTAGTTGCTTGTCTTCTTGATTTAGTCATTAATTTGACTAGCTTTTATAAATGAATTTAAAATATAAGATATTGTGCTTATAAAACAAAAATTTCAGCATGTTTGCTCATTCAACTTTTAATAAGAGTAAGGAACATGAAGGTTGAAATTGTGGGCAAAGCAATATTCCAAAGGATTCATTCAGACATAAAGTGAAAGCATAGTAAATATTTTATCTCTGGTCCTCAAAGTGTCATAAACCACTGACTAACCAAAAAAAAAATGAGAAAGAAAACCCTTCATAACCGGTTGATATTTTACTTTCTTTAGAAATAAAGGACATGTCCTTACAACTGCCATAGCACTGCTCCAATTGAGATAGGCAAGCATCTACTTCAGCTAGAAAGGAAGTTGCCATTTCCTTGATAGTTCCAAATCTCAGAGCAAACATTGTTCTAAAGCTTGTAGTCACTCTATTGCTCCCTCTTTGATTTACAGCTTTTGGGGACAAGGGACTGTCCTACAACAGGAGACAGATGGTAATGAAAGTGAAAGCCAAGCTATGTAGATAATTTTGCTTACCAAGAGCATGTTTAAAAATATGTTATATGCAAAATGTTTACTTGCATACTGGGTGTTTTGCCTTTTCTATTTCTATTTCTTTTCTATTCATTATTCCTTCAGGCCAATTTTACAGAAATGTTTTGGTTAGGTTGGATTACTCATTTATGCCTACTTCACGGTGCAAAAATTAGATTTATGGTGCAAAATAAAACTGTCCCTTTATTTTTCTGTTGGATCTTTGATTGCTGAAGTTGAGCTGATTTCAGTGACTTGATGAAGAAATAGTGAACCCTACTCTGTTTGGAAGCTACCATTCATTTGAAAAAAAAAAAAACTATTTCTGCCTGTTGGCTGAAGATACAGCTCTTGTCATATTAGACCATGTGGTGTCTGCTGCTGGGTCCAGCTGTACTGCTGAGATCAGTGCCCTAAGGACTGAGTACAAAAATGCTGTGATCCCTGGCGGTGACAGGGTCTCTGCTAACAAGCCTCCAGACATTCAAGATGAAATGTCATCACCTCAGCACAGCTATCATAGGAGGATGAAACAAAGCATCTAAAGAGTTTTAATGGCATCAGAGTCTGAGAAATAAGTGAAGCACCCAGGTATAGTTTCCCATCCAATAGAATTGATGGCAATTTGTGAACCCTTCTATATCACCTCATCCCCAATATTCAGAGATGAAAATATAACTTGTAATCTCAGTTTTCCTATGATTCAGCTTAAGGTATTTTCAGATCTTATTACTAGTTGATTTACTCAATATGTAATTGCTAAATGTAGATTATGTGTAAAGTCTCCTACAGCTTGAAGTAGACAAAGAAATGAGTAGTCAGATTCTCTACTTCTATAGTACATCAGATAAAAGTTTGTCCTTATTTTAGGCTACAAAGTCTTCTCTATTTTCCCTATAAGAAAAGGTAATTTGGATTTAGGCAGAGAAGGAAGAATGCCACATGAAAGAGAAGGTGTATTTTGGATGATAAATCAGACACCAAAGAATATCAGAGATAGGAACCAGGGATGTGATGGCTAAAGTGGTAAAGTAAAAAATTGGCAGGTGTAAGACCCTGAATTCAATCCTTGGAACAAACCTCTTTACCACTACCATCAAAACCACTTAACTCCAAGCGCCATATGCATTATGATGATTCCTAAGCAATACAAAGTGGAAACATCCCATTCATTATGATTCATATATATGATTCATATATATATATATTCATATATACACATATAATACACAATGTGGAGGCTAACTAACACACTGAAGCAGGTGGGACAGAGATACATAATTTATTATTTTATGTCTTTTAGGAAGAACCAAAACTACTGACAGTGGATTTTAGACTTTCAATTGCTAGAACCATGACAATAACTACTTGTTTTAAATCACTCAGTTTGTATATTTTATGAATGCAACTCTAGAAACTAATAGCCCTTGTCTACAACTCTTAGTATAAGTCATAAGAGAAGTTTTTTGATAGAGCCCCTCTCAAAAATGTTGGAAAAAATGTTGGAAAAGGCAGAATAAAACAGCAAACCTAGACTATGAAGCCATAATTTATTCTATAAAGCTCCATTAAATTAGCTGTAATCTTGTAATAAATAATCAATCAACATCTTGTTCTGTGACTACTTCTAAAAGTAGTTCTATTTGAAGGTTCTATAAGCTCTGAAATGTTCTATGAGCTCTGAAATAGCACCTGTCAGTTGAAATATGTTTTTACGAGTCAATTCCTTACTTTAAAACTCAGATGTTAGTGGAGACACTGATGAAGGGATTGGTGTTGGAACAATGTATGTCTGAAACTCAATCATAAATACTTTATACTTCGTAATGTACCGTGATTCATTTTTTTAAAAAAAAGTATCCCGCAAGCCTCAGGTTTTTCTGATAATAGAAAAGAACATAGTATACTCCTTAAAGGACAGTTTGG
>PVKC010025955.1:0-16281 GCA_004027635.1 Crocidura indochinensis | reverse complement strand
CCAACAGGGTCTAGCAGGGAATAAGAAGGTAGAAACATAAATAAAGAAATATATTCGGGGTGGGGGGGCAGAGAAATAGCACAATAGTAAGGTGTTTGCCTTTCTTGCAGCCAAGCCAGAAGGAACTTGGTTTGATTCCCTGTATCCTACATAGTCCCTCAGCCTGCTAGGGGTCATTTCTGAGTGCAAAGCCAGGAGTTATCCCTGAGCACTGCTGGGTGTGGCCCCAAAACCAATCAATCAATCAACAATGAAGTTTTAAAAAATAAATATATTTCAACTACTTCCTCTGCTAAGAAGCTGTTTCTCAGTTATGCATTCCCTTCTCCAATCACAAGGCTTGTCAGAGCTCTTCTCAGTTCTGTCCTTTCAGTTACCTTCTCCTACATGTTATTTTCTCTTAGAGCATGTACCTGGTTTCCACACCTTCATACCCAGCCTCCCAGTGAAACTCTTTATATATCATTTCGAGTAAAGCACTTTGTATTGTAATAGGGACCCTGATTTATATTCGTTGATTTTTGTTTTAGTGTACAATAAAGAACACAATTCCTCTCCACCATGAAGTGACTTTTCACTATGGTACACCAAGCATAATATGCTCACTGCAGAATCTGGGGGTATTTGCTATTCTTCCTTGTCTTTCACCTGTGACCCACTTGAAAGCTAGCAGAATGCTTTGCCATCCATTTAGCTCCTTTGAATTACAAAGGCCTGAATTGATAGAAGTCTCCATCTTTACCACTGAAGAAAAGTATTCTTCCTTCCTTAACTGTAAAATGAATTGATATTTGAAAGAGAAAACAATACATCTCCACAAAGCATTGCCATCTTATTCTCTTTTAAGTCTGTCCCAAAGTCACTTTTTTATGTTCATGTTCATAGTTCATATCATTTCCTAAAAATTATATTGTGTTAATTTCAAGACTATTATTTTTATGAATCACAAAACTTTTACCCTTTAATTTCACCAACGATAGCTATCAAAGAGTGAAGATATTTTCAATTTTACTTTATTTTTGAAAGGGGGGAGTAAAAGGAAAGAAAATCATCACTCTGCTACATAGCACGATACTGAAGCTTGTGTCAGTGTGAAATATTAGATCTAAAGAGTATTCAATATGAAAAAAATTCTCTGATACTAGTCAAGGAAACATAAAAATCATAGAAATAATTACTTTTTAGAAAAATGATTGAAATGTTTTTCATATATTATTTTTGCTTATTTTGATTTTATTTAAAGTTTTAATTTAAATTTTATTTAATTTTTATTGAAACAGTCCTTCATACTTGGGTTTTAGACATACAATGGATAAGGGCTAATCCCACCAACAGTGTAGACCTCCCTCCATCAATGTTCGCCAGATGTATCCCATACCACAATCCCTTACACCTGGACAAGAACTTGGTGCTGAAAGGGGGTAAAGTGATGTGCATGACACCCCATCAACAGTAGTGCAAACCACGATTTCAAAAAAGACAGACAGAAAAACAGAGAAGAAAGATCTCAACCCCTAAAGCAGGTGGACGAGAGTGAGGAGGTGAAGAGGGCATGAAGGAGAGTGGGAAAAAGGGAGGTAGAGACACTGGTGGCAAGAAAGGCACACTAATAAAGGTTGTTGAACATTGTATGACTGTAACTCAATCATGAACAACTTGATCTGTGTGTGTGGGGGGGGGGGGAACTGTATTACGACCAACCTTGTAACCATGGTGTTTAAATAAAATCTTAAAAAAACACTTTTTTAAAGTCACACAGTCAATGAATAAATAAATCTGTTTACTAAAGCAATCAAAAAAGAAGCAAACCTGGGTTAAATCCCAGCTTTTTATTTATTTGTATTTATTTAGTTTTTTTATTTGATTGGTTGGTTGGTTGGTTGGTTGAGTACTCAGGGGACCATATTCAGTACTGGAGATTAAAGTGGCCCAGCTGGGGCCACTTTCAAGGCAGGCACCTTACCTGCTATACCATCTCCCAGTTTTTTAAACTGTGAAACATGACCCACAAGGGTGTGAGGAGAGGAGTTACCAAAATTCAGTTCAAACTCAATTCATAATTTATTATCAGTGAATTCTTTATATGTTTACCCATTTTACATACCTGGGATTGTATACAAAATTTTCAAGTAAAGGAGTGAAAAGGGTTTAATACTCTCTAGTTTATATAACAAAATTTTATTATCTTAAAATTCTGAAGGCAAAAAATTCAAAAGCATGATGATGATTCCTTCTGAGAGTCATAAAGGAAAGATTTGTTCAGACTCTTCTCTTGACCTTTAGATCACCTTATTCTTGTTTATGTGACATTACCCTTCTGTGTTTATCTACCCTCAAACGGTCCCTTTTTTATTTTTATTTTGACTAAAGTGGATTGCAAGTCTTTCACAGTATCATTTTAGATACATCGTGACATTGAATCAGGGGTATTCCCACCACCAATGTTGTCCTCCCTCCACTCCTGTTCCCAGCATGCATCCCATATATCCCTCCTGTACCCACCCAGGCTGCTAGTATAAGTGATCCCCTCTGTGTCTAGCATATTGTAAATTGGGTATCAATTCTGTTGTCGTTAGCTTTGGATTTGGTGTTTAAGTCTAATCATTTTTTAATTTCTACTTAATGTTCATAAGACCGTTTGGTCTTGGAACCCTCCATTATCCCTTTTTATAAACAAATTATTTCATGATATCTCAATAGTACCCTCCTTAATGAATTTTTTTTTTGGTTTTTGGTTTTTGGGCCACATCCAGTGATGCTCAGGGGTTACTCCTGACTATGTCCTCAGAAATCACTCCTGGCTTGGGGGACCATATGGGATGCAGGGGATGGAACCACAGTTCTTCTTAGGTTAGCACATGCAGGGCAAACACCCTACCACTTGCACCACTGCCCCAGCCCCTAATGACTTTATCTTAACTTTGAAACAGGCAGGTAGACAGGGAGGCCCCTAACAATGAGTTCCTCAAAGGTAAAAACCAAGATGTGGGAAGAAGTTACTCTGCCACTAGTCTGAAAGAGGAAGCCTCAGTTTCCCCTAGCCACCAGTTCCATCTGTTCCCATTGACCTAACATAGACACACCATCCCCAGGGGCTGGTTCAGACTTCAAATATTCTAACTGCACCATAAAATTCTGTCTCACCAAGGAGAATAAGATAATGGACAATGCCTAAGGCAAATGGCCAAACCCGAAGCACTAAAACCATCCAGACCACTCTGAAGAATCCTTATGATCTTTGTAATATTTTAATCCATTGATAAGGCATGCAAAAAGCTTTCTAAGGCTGACACAGACCTAGTTTTGCTCTTAAAACCCTCACAAAAAAGAGCCACATTTAACTTAGTCCTATACTATGTCCTTTCCCATATTGGCAGTTCATTTTCCTTTTCTTTTACTTTCCAATAAACTATTCTGTTGTATTCAGACTCAGCGTCTGAGTCTGAGCATTATTACTACTCACTATTTTAATTTTTGAAAATATTGAAGAACCTGGGAACTTTGGGTGACCAAAGCAAACTACCAACACAACTGCTCCTGCATCAAAGATTAGAACATCATAAAGGCCTAGACCTGCAAACAGAGGCGTACAGGATAATGTCCCCAAACCATCTCCTGCCTGTCCCCAACCAGCACAGAGGAATAATGACAGAGAAAACTCAAAACTCTATCCCATAACAACATCCAACCAAAGACCCTTATCTATATGAAAGGCCCAAGTAGGGGCAAGTTGGGAAAGATCCTTCAAAACAAACTTTACAAAGGCAAGTGGTGTAAACATTCTGGGGTCATTTACATCTCAATTTGGAATATTTAATTTCTTTCTTTCTTTATTTTTTCCTTTGCTTTATAAGTCTTCTCTCTTCTTGAAACAAGTACTCTTTAGAGGCTACTGTCTCTCTTACTTCTTGGTTTGTTTGTAAAAACTCTACTTGCAAATAAAGTTCATGTTGAGGTATTGGGTTTAGGATTTTAGTATGAATTTCGGATGGGTTAAGGAACAAGATTTAACTTATAAAAGTAAATTTAAAAGTATTCAAATGTAAGTGTACACTAAAAATTCTGGCAATGCAATTAGATAAATGAAAATCTCATCAATTCAAAGACAATGTGTTGGGACCTAGTTTCTGAATATGGAGGGGTGCCATTTTGTAAAGGACACATGGCAGACTTCTCCTCTGTTCAGAACAAGGAGGGATGCCATTTTGTAAGAACCACATGCTAAGTCACATGCTAGGTTTCCTTAAGCCTATTTCCATTAACACCACCCCAAACTACCTGGCCATACCGGTACCCTATCAAGAAAGAACACTAGGGAGCAGTTGAAAGATACCCCTAGACAATAATCAATCATTATAGATATCATCAGAAAGCTAGAACCTCCCTATATTTCTTTCCTATATAATCCTTTTGGTGACTTTGAGTGGGGTTCATCTCCTTCTGGAGATGGCCCTATCAGGCCAGTTTGGGGGCTGTTGGCAGATAGATTAAAGTATTCTGCTTTACTCCAGCTGTGTGGTCTTGTCTTTCAACTCAGAACTCTAACACATGCTTGCTTAACTTAAAATACCAGTATCTAAGGATATTAAGCAACCAGTTACATAGATAAGCCCAGAAACCATTATCCACCAGATTCAATTAACTGGAACACAGCATTTTTTTTCTGGAACTAAAGATGTATACATTGAGGTCTCTAATTCTCCAAGTAAAAGAAGATGATAGGCAAACGAACAACGATTTATCTTATGTTAGTTATAGACTACTTTTTAGAGAATAAGTTCTGAAAACATATCTGATCTTCCCATCTTGCTTTAAAGTCACTTCATCAATAATTAAAACACTAGATCTATAGCAGGTCCAGCAAGATTTGCTGCTCCCATGTGTAGAGCAACCTATAATATACTCCATCCACAGCCCTGAGGACTAAGTAGTTTTAAATTAATCCAAATTAATATTTTTAGTATTTCATGATTTGCATAAACTTAAATTTTATTCCAATTATGCTAATTAAGACCTTGAAAATGTTTCTCAAATAAAAGACAGCTTTTCAGTACTCAGCAATTAGAAGATGTGATTCTGGGGTATAAATAAAACAGATGCTACTTTCATGAAAAAGTAGAGACTACAAGGCTGAAATTCTTATATTCATATACTTCACTCCCATTATGTATTTATAACTATTATTTAAGGGAGAAAAGAATAAATTCAGGTGATAAACCAGTTTTGTTTTGTATGTGGGACACATATGGCAGTGCTTAGGGGAACATATGGGACAACAGGATCAATCTAGGTCAGCAATGTTTAAGTCAAGTTCCCTATACACTATCTCATCACTCCTGACACCATGTGTCAATTTTGAATCTCGTATTCATTTATTCTACAAGATTAGTCAAATATTCCACAAAACCAAAAGTAATTATTTTAAGTCAGGTCCTAAAGAAGTTGTATTTTGCACATACATTTTTGATAATGCTTTACTTGTTCATAGGCAAATGAGAAAATATGACCACACATTTTCATTATGTTTCAACAATGATAGTAATAAAAATGATGATGATGACAGATAATTAAATAAAACCAACTTTGTCTATAAAATTATTTGCTACTGTTTTCTGAAAACCTTGTTATATTTTAGGTACATTATATACATTTTATCATATATACAGTCTACCTACTTCTTTTTCTATTTTTTTTTCACCCAAGTCTAGCACCACCACCCGCCAGGCCTGTCGAGGAAGGCCTCCAGCAGGGCAGAGGCCTTACAACCCCCATGGTGCTAGGAACTCCCAGCTCCCAGGAAGGAAAGGGATCCTTCTCTACCTACTTCTTATAGAAGTTATGCAATATTTCCCATTTTCATGAAATAATGAGACTCAAAAGTCAACTAACACTCACTTGGATGAAATGATAGTGCATAGAAGCCAACATTTAAAATTTAATTCTTTGCTGGTGCCTCAACCATTATATAATATGTGAGAAAGACAATTGATGGGGAAAGAATGTCTGCTAAAATTAGAGGAAAAGGACAAGCTCTACAGATTCCAAAGGATCCAATAAACAAGGGAATCTTAGAACTAAAAGTTGGCTTTGGCTCTAAGGTAGTGCTCAAAGTTAAGTCCACAGGAAGATTCAGGAATAACACTTGTAAGGACTCCTGTTGAGCTCTGTGTCATGGACAGAAACTTCTTTTATTTTGCTGATTAAAGCTGCCTGGAGGTAGTACTTGATCTATGGGGATTGAGTATACTTTAAAGAGGATAATGAAGCTTAAAGATAACTATTTCCTTTCAGCAAAGAGTCAGGAATAAGAATATTAACCCATGAGCTGTCCTAAATTGAATGTTGGCATTCGGAGTTGCACACACAGTTGGCAAGACAGTGTTCTTGAAATTCTTAATGACCCAGCATGCTTTTCCTTTCCAAGAATAAAATGACTATATTAGATTGTTTTTTGGTCTTTCCAAACATACTTCACATCTACTGTAAGAGTATAGGTATTTAATGTCTTAAGTCTTTCTATCTTTATTTAATATCTTTCTGCCCTACTGTCAAGGTCAGAAAGCAGAGTTTTTTCTTGAGTGTAGTTGACCCAGTATCAATCTCTGGCACCATATAGGATTGTTTAGACCCTTCAGGAGTGATCCCAGAATGAAAACTAGTTGTGAACTCTGAAATGACAGGTATGTCCACAAAGCCAAAATTAAAACTAAACCAAACCAAACCAACTGGTAAACTCAATCTCTTTCTTTTGTGTCCACTTGTTATTATTTTTTAAGTATTTTCTAGTTAAAAATATCTAAATTTGCTCATCCAAAACCAGTGGCAAGTCAATTTTTAATCAAAGAAACATGTGGTGATTTCCATGGAAAATTATTATGGAATGTTTGATGTGTCCTCTTGACTTATAAAGGAAGTAAATTATCATCTATGATTATATTGTTTACAAATTTAAATATTTTCAATATTTTTAGGAATGTTGAAACATACTTTCCATATTTTACTTAGACACACAATAGCTAAATACATGTTTTTCTTAAAAAGATTTATGATATTTTATTATCCTGACAAAATCCCTGGTTGATAAAAAAATAATAAAAACCAACTTATGTTTATGATATTACCCTTTTGAGTATCTGCCTCAATGTTTTTTCTCATTTTAAAAGAACATCATAAAATATGTTCATAAAAGAACACCAGTACCAAGATCGACTGCTCCTTTATTGGCAATATAGTGACAAAAAGGGGGGGGGGGAATACTATAAAGAACAACTTACCTATTCTTCAGATTTTGAAGCTATTCATTGAACTTAAAGAAAAACTTTTGCAACAGATGGAGGGAGGTAAGTTGTTGATGCAGTTGTCGATTCAATTCCAGAGACAACTTAATCCTTTCTGTCTGATACACATTGGCTGTGTGCAACAAAAAATTCAATGATGCTTCAGAAAGTTTTCATTTAAAGAAGCAATTCTAACTCAGCAGGTCTAAGTAGGAAGAGGAAAGTAAGCATTTCTCTCCAAATAGCAAAATGAATAAGATGGGGTTTCTCACTAGGGGTTTATGTTGTTTTGTTTTAAAGAAAAGTCAGAACAACCATACTCCAAGGAACATAACAAGGTTACATTACTTTTAATTAAAATAGTCACATAGTAAATGGTTTATACACCAAAAGATGCCTTGGTTGGCTCAGATATTACTAATTATTCACAAAAAGGTCAAACTGATTATCATTGGACAAGATGGGAAGTTCCATGGGGATAGATCTGACATCCATGCCTTTGTCTCTACATTTCTGAAGAATTTCTCTCTTATACTCCATTTTCTTCTTATATTTGCTCTCATTCTTATTTTCCTCTCATTTTTTTTACAGGATTTAGCTCGGTCAGAATTCCAGCACTAGTTTTCACCCAAAATAACTTTAACTGAGTCTTTCCAAATCTAAAACCCCAGGAAAAAAACATTATTAAATTATCAGAAAAAATGATGGCCATGTCTGGTCAAGTTGATGTTGTAGAGAAGTGGATCACAAGATATAGTTGATTATAGTAATAGGAAGTTATTGTTAATTAAAAATGATCCAATGTAGAAACGAGAGGATAAACTTACATGCCTGCCTATCTGCCACATTGAAGTGCTAGCCAGATCAAGTTTTGGCAATCACCTGCTACCAAGACTAATATATTACTGCTTTCTGGGCCAGTGATAATATAATAATATTGGTAAGGTATATATTAGAGTTATCAAATATGTTAAAGTGACTATTGACTTTTTTTTGGGGGGGGGCCTTCCGGTGGAGACCAGAAGGCCTGCTGGACAAATTCTAAAAGAGCTGTAACACTGACTATTGACTTTTTTATGTTTTTCTATCAAAAGTGGGGAATATCTCTATCTTGAATATCCGTGTTGTTCCTCAGTCCATAAAACTCTCATCTAGTTATTCAGATAGAAAGCTATTGCCCAACTAAAGTATCCTGGAATATTTCACACCTATCTGATTACATAACCACTATTAAATACATGTAGTCTCTGAAACTATTAGGGATAGCAGGAAATGAAGATTAAGCAAGAAAATCTTGAGATTCTCTTTAGAGTAAATATTAAGCACTTGTTCTAGTATGTATAGATTCCATCAATATTAAACTCAGTATGAAAAATGTCAAATAAATTATTGAAATGTCTTTCCTTACTCAATATTAGTCTCCATCCCCAAATCAACCCCCATAATGCCAGGAGCTTCAGCAACCATACCCCTCTAGCACACCGTGTTTAAAAAATGACCCAGGTTTCCAGCTTTAAGATAAATCTTAGATGCAAGTCAACCAAACCAATTAAAATCATCAGTCCAATTCTACAGATCCTAGAGTTCCTGCTGTACATGGCCCAGTATGCAACTTCACAACATCTCCACATTCAATAATACTGATAGCCCAGTAGGAGACTGCCAAGCTAAATGGGAAAGCAGTACAGAAGCCAACTAAACTCTATTCAAAAACAAAACACACACACACACACAAAGAAAACACACACAAAAGGCTTAACTAGTAACAAAGAGTTTACCACAATGTCTTTAATGGCCCTGCTGTGAGATTAAACAATTTTCACAAATTTTCTCTTACTGAAATATGTTTCAATAATACCATTAACCATTTTGTTGAAATAAGCAATATAAAATAAATTATTTTGTGCCTGCTAAGAAAGCAGGTTGGGGATGGGTGGGAAACTGGGTACATTGTTTGAGGAAAGATCACAGTGTTGTTGGGATTGGTTTTTGGAACATTAAATGCCTGAAACAGCTTTCCTGTGAACAACTTTGTAAACCATGGTGCTTAAGTACGGTTTTATTTTAATGTTCAAAAAAATTGTTTTCTTTCCTAATCAACTCTCTTAAAGGTAACTATTATTTCATCCTAACTGAGTATCAATAATAGCAGATCACCTCTAGTGGCCTGAACATGTCCTTTTCCTTCATTCATTCATTACTGCTATTTATATTGTCACAAATGTTCTCTGCACCCTTCCTAATTTCTTTCAAGATTCAGTTAAAATATTACCTCCTTTCTGTTGCCATCTCTGCTAATAAGAACATATTCTTGGCCCAAAGAGATAATGCAATAGGTAAGTCCTTTCCTTGCATCTGGATGACCCAGGTTCTATCCCCCTGCATCCTATATTCCTCTCCCAAGACACATCATGCATAGTTTTTGAGTAAGTAATTAGCAGTAAGCTCTGAGCCCCAATGAGAGTCCCATTAAAATAAAAAAAAATTCTTTATTTTTAGACACAAGTTGCTAAGACATTTTCTCTAAAATATATTTATTCAGATTTGAATTATATATATATGATAATTTACTTTATATCAGCAAGTCTTAAGCTCCTAAAGCTCTATAATTATTTATTTTGTTTGGTTTTGGTTTTGGGTCATACTCAGTGGCTTTCAGGGGTTACCCCTGGCTCTGCACTCAGACATCTTTCCTGACAAGCCAGGGAACCATATGGGATGCAAAAATTTGAACCACCATCTTTCCTGGATCAGCTGCTTGCAAAGCAAATGCCCTACCACTGTATTATCTCCCTGGAGTTATAGGGAGAATAATTTGGTGATGGGAATCCCCCTAATATTATGTTAATATGTGCCTGAAATATTATTGTCAACAATATGTAAGCCACTATGATCAAAATAAAAATTTAAAAAAAAATCTTGTGTCTATCTCCCCACTCTCCAACAGCACCTAGCAAGACATTTAGAATAGACAAAGGGATAAGTGGGTAAATAAAATCATTCAAATTATAAATCTTTAAGTCATGAAAACATTAAAGAGCTTATCCACAATACTGAAATCCCATCATAGTGCAACAAGAATATTTTAATAAGAATAATGGTGGCGATTATTATCTAGTTGTCACCAATATAATTTTGTGTTTGGTATTCTGAAGTAGTGTAAAATAAATTCCCGAGATTGTCTAGCCTAATTCCATATCTAAAATGCCTAACATGCCAGCACAATCAATTAGACTGTCTGTTGTTCAAATAAGCAGCAATGTCTAGGAACACAAGAGGTCTCACCATTGCTCAATCTTGCTACTTAATTCCTAGAATTGCTGACCCGGGAACACTCTTCCCAGAATTGGCTTAACATATTTTATAGATATGAATATAGGTATAAATGCAAATAGAGATATTTCATCATTTATATGTGATGAACTAAGAATGCTTCATATCTAGTTCATCCCCTTCCCAGAATTGGCTACATTTCTCTTGTTCACTCATCTCCGAGAATTCACTAATCAAAAGAATGAAGATATTTCTCTACTAAGTTTTCCAGGGATATCAATAAAAGACTCTTCAAGACAATGCATGGGTCTCTCTCTATTTCTCTCTTTCACTCTCTGTCTTTTCTCTCAGTACCTCTAATTTGTCAGTCTTACCAGAATATCGTTTTAAAATAAACTTTATTAAAAGTTTTCTTTTGTTCTAGTCTAAACTATCCACCTGTCCTGTTAGTTAAAATCTTTTATCACCCTACCGCTAGAACCCAACCAATACAGGTCAAGTTTCCCTTCCATTCAAATATTTGAAGTCAATTTCCTTTGCTCTATATTGAGTAACTTCATAAGATGCGATGAAATCTTAAATCTTCTTAAAATGCCTGTCTCAAATACAGGGGATGTTCTCTTTATGACTGAAATCTAAATGCAGTTATGTTTGTAATCACAGTGTTTAAATAAAAATATTACATATACACAATGGAATATTATGCAGCCATCAGGAGAGATGAAGTCATGAAATTTTCCTATACATGGATGCACATGGAATCTATTATGCTGAGTGAAATAAGTCAGAGGGAGAGAAAAGATGCATAATAGTCTCATTCATATATGGATTTTAAGAAAAAATGAAAGACATTCTTGCAATAATTTTCAGAGACAAAAGAGAGGAGGGCTGAAAGTTCCAGCCCACTTCATGAAGCTCACCACAAAGAGTGATGAATGTAGTTAGAGAAATAACTACATTGAGAACTATCCTAACAATGAGAATGAATGAGGGAAGTAAAAAAAAACCTGTCTAGAGTACAGGCTGGGGTGGGGTGGGAAGAAGAAAAATTGGGGGCATTGGTGATGGGAATGTTGCACTGGTGAAAGGGGGTGTTCTTTGCATGACTGAAACCCAACCATAATCATTTTTGTAATCAAAGTGTTTAAATAAAGATATTAATTAAAAAATATTAATTTAAAAAATCACCAACCGAAATAAAATGTTGAATCTTCTATACTCAAAATTATTTGAGAAACAAATATGCCATGTCTCCAACCTTTTATACTTTGTCCTGAATAATGGGTTCTTGATGTTGCTATATTCCTGCTCCCTTTTTTTATAAATCTCTGGTAATGTCACTTCCATCACTAGGGGTTGTAATCATACTGGTGTACCCATATTTGCTGTGTTATTTGTGAGGGATCACACACTTTAGACAATACATTCACACAACTGACTTCAGTGAGGCTGAAAATTGCTTGAACCACGAGGGACCACTTATAGCACTGCCAGGCAAAAACTACAGAATTACCTGGATCTTACTTAGAGTCTTGAGAATCGAACTCAGGGACTAGCACTTCCTTTAAGGGGCTGAACCATCTTTGCCTCTCCTCCATTTTTTCTGATTTTATCTTCAATATCACTTAACTAGTGGGTATAAATCTATCTTGTAAAACTGTTACAAGGTCAGCAAACTTAAATGTAATACAGTCGCCCCAGCTGACACGGAGTCCTTGGGTATGAGAAGGAAATTCTATAAAAGCAAGTATATCCCTTTTTAGGGGGATTCTTCAATAGTATGAATGTGTATTTATAGATCGTGGGCTAAAGTTGAGAGTCTCCTCTGAGATATATTTAGAAAATAATAACAGAGAACATGGTATGCAATCGATCTTTCTGCCTACCTGTGACTGCGGACTTTAAAAATGGATGAACAACAGATGATGAGAGGTAGCAAGAGGGAATTTGTCTGCAATTTTTAAAATCATTGATTCTTCTATAGCCTAAGTAGAAACTCTGAGTTTCTCCCAATAATATAAACTGTATTACTCTATCTTCACAGATCACACTATTACAGTCTCTCCTCCATTTGGACTTGATTAAAGCTAAGGTTTGTGAACAACTGCACTATTTTCCATGAAAATATATATGTAAAGTAGAATACATTCTCATCTAATTCATAAGTAGTCATTATGTTTAATGTAGTTGGTACAAGGGAATAGAAAAATGATGTACAGACTTTTTTCAGCCTTATGGTGCTGTTATTAATAAATAAAACAATATAACAAAGTCAATAATATTAGCCATCAATGAGACAACAAATTAGCTCCAAAAAATTTTAAACTTAAAGAATTCATTGCATATCACTAAGCAATATGATCAATTATATGAGAAGCACTAAATGAGCACTAAATATAGAACTAAAAAATACCAAATTGAAATTGTAAAGATTATCATAAAATCATCAATAGTAAATGAGATGTTTCATTGCCCTCTATGGGTAAATTTAAAAAAACAAATGACCATAAGGATGATTATTCTTTCATTATGAAAAGAACACAAACAAAAAAAGCATAATAAAAAAGAAGCTGGTCAGTCTGAAAATAAGAAATTGGAGTTGATAGAATTAAGAACATGCATTAAGGTGACAGAGAGATAATACAGTCAAGTAGGGCCTTTGTCTTGCATGTAGCAGACAGATTAAATTCTGGCACCCCAAATGATCTCCCAAGTCCCACCAGGAGTCATATCACCCTGAGCACAAAGACAGGAGTAAACCCTGAACACAGTTGGGTGTTATCCAAAACAAAACAAACAACAAAGAAACTGTGCAATACATATTCCAAAATAAAGTACTTTATTTCATTGTCTGGGAAATACTACCATAGATTTTTGAGGGGAAAGATACGTGAAAGAAATAAATCATTCATCATCATCATATTATAAAAATATTTCATTATGGTTAACCTGCCTCTGCATTTATTCCTTGCTCAATAAAACAACTTTCCAATGTTTAATTTGTCAATAATACAAGAGTGAACTTGAACAAAAGACTTGAATATTACAGCTAATGAGAAATATATTACTGGATGTGAATTATTACATGTACATTTATCATCGTTCATAAGTTTAATTCAAAAGAATACTTTTTAAAATCATGGTAGCACAAGGTACTCTGGTTAAGATATGATTGTAAAATTTCAAAATAAGGATCATTTGTTGAATATAAGAAAAGTGTGTCCAATATTGTCATGTATTAAGACCATCTAACTATTCTCTAATAATACAATTAATTTATTATACTGTATTTGCCTTTCTAACTTTATATCCTAGTATAATATACATTGATGAATGTTTCAGCTAGTTTTAGAGTTAGCAGTTAGCATGTTTCTGGGAATCGTCTTATAAGTAAAGAAATAGATACATAAGGGACTGACCCAGATTCAATCCCCAGCATTCCAAATGGTGCTTGAGCACTGCCAGTCATAATTCCTGAGTGCAGAGCCAGGAATAGCCCCTGAGCATTGCTGCATGTGCCTCTGACCAAAAAAATGTTAAGATATAATCAGCTTTATAATCTATTGTCAAAAGCAGAACTTTCAAAGAGTTATATTAATGTGGTATTTTTATTCTCACTAGCAACATGAGTTGAATTACTGTATATCTTCACTAAGATTTTATTTTTCCTTCTTGATTTACAATAAAAGCGTATAAACTTTGTGTTTTCATAACACATTGATCGCCTCTGAATATATTTGCATCAAAAAGCAATAAACCAAATACATAATTTATTGAGAACATTAGGCATTTCTATACATGGAAGTAAGGTCAATTGAAACTGTGACACTGCCTTAACAAATTATGGGGCAAACTACAGAAATAATCTTTCTATCAGAGACATCTAGTTAATTGCCAGACAAATATCTTATGAGTTGATTCTGTTATAGAGATCACCCTCTCCTCAAATGAAATTCTCTTCTTTTCCTTGACATCCCTGACTCCCACCCTATTCATTAACTCAAGATATAAAGCATTTCACAGATCAAAAATTACTCTAGAATTTATTACATAAGTAAATTATCCACATTTGTACTTAAATATATTATGTTCCTCTGCCCAATTAGTTAATTTGATTTTAATTTGTTCATGTGATGATGTTAAGAAGAACCTAGAGGACAGGGGAAATCTTTCCCTATACCTCTACAGTTTTGTCAAGTATTGTATAAAATTGCCATTGCCTATAGTAATCAGGATTCATTATATTAAGTAATACATTGGCTTTGGGGTTAATAACATATAATTAACCATTCACCAATAGTTGATTACAATAATAATTTCTTAGCAATTATAACTCTAAGTTAGAGCCACAGGGAAATTTGGCTACCTCTTTTCATTTCTGCAAAGTAGGTGAGAGATAATATTTACTACAACCTAAGATTTGCAATTCATTTCAAAAAATGCTTTCAAAAACTTTAATAAGGACACTTTAAGTCTACACTAGAAGTATTTTTGACTTGACAGTGATGAAAAGAATACTGTCATTCAAAATTTTTAGCTGCCTAAGAATGAAAATTTCTTGTTTCTAAAAAGTCATGTTGAACACAATTATGCAAATAGGCAGAATGTTAGGAAGACAAGATTTTGAACCTCTTAATAAGGCCAAAGACTGCGTTTTCAAACTAAACTCAGTTTCTATAGATATCATCCCATAAATTTCAAAAAGGCAAAACAAGCTGTTTTATCTGATAACTTCAGGGAGCTTTGGAGTCAGGTCAGGTCACCTTCAATGGCACCTCTGGTCTTATAGATGCCCCTGGCAACAATGCCCATGAACCAGAGCCTTCCACCATGTCTTAACAAGTAGCCAATGCCATGAACTCATGTAATTAGCGAAAAGAGAAGCCCAACTAGCATAAAAAACTCAGGGGCTTCCTGGTCTTCCAACTGATGTCAGTAAGGTTCTTCAAAGGACACTTATGAACTACTGTCACCATATAAACTCATCAGTCCAGCACTACTAAACCTCAAAGTTGTGATAACCCATAAATTTAATTCTAATTTCCCAGTAGTAATACATAAAATATTAAGTAAATTATTCCTACCCTCTAAGGTGCAGGCTTCGGGGAAAGTGGGAAAATAATAACCAAGTTGAAGGGAATTTTATACTTGTGGTGGAATATTGAAGGTCAGAAATAACTATATTATGAATAACTCTGCAAACCACAGTGTCCAGAATAAAGAAAGTTAATTCAGAATAAATAAAAATACATAAAATGTGAAACAAGAAAATGCACCAGTCTTTTTGCAACCAGCCGTCTGATGCGACTCTAAGACAACTGTGACCCCTACTGTCCATATGTGTTTGCACATTCAAATTCTCAAGGCAAGACTCAGTATCATACTGAATAAATAAGTCTTTGAGATATTCAAGTAAAAGACTGCATTGGAAATTCATGCAAAATTCAAAATGATACCTCATCCTTTTGTTTTCTCACAAAAAGGTATTTCCATATTTCCTTGTACTTCTCTACTATTTCTTTCCATTTCAATTTCCAGTCACATTACTTTGATCTGTTGGCTCCTTCCATTTTACTCTGAATGGCAAAATTTGATTTTTTTTTAAATAGGACCTTCCCCCTGATGCTTAAGGTAATAATCGGCCTGATAGTTCAGTGTCCAGCTTTGCAATCTAGTGTTATTCAGGTCTGCTGAGTTTAGCTAAAGAGACACAAATGGTTATGCAGATCAA
>PVKC010025954.1:0-16300 GCA_004027635.1 Crocidura indochinensis | reverse complement strand
GCTCCAGTTCTACCTTTTTTTTTTTTTTAATTATTTTCCATTAACCTAATTTCCATTCCTAGTTCAGTCTAGAAAGAACAGTTTAAGACCATTCAGTGGTGGTTCCTATCCATTCAGTGGTCGGAGCTGTTGGAGCTGCAGACCAATCTCCTGTGGCAGGCTGAGAGCTACAACCTCAAGAAGGAGGGTAGGGAACTGCTGAATCGGCACGGAGAGCACCTGCACCCCTTCAACCTCAGGTTGAGCAGCAATGTGAATAGAGTTGGAGAAGACCATTTGCCCAGTGATTCGTCTTGGTCACAGCTCTTCCTTTTCAATCTCTTCAGGATCTCTGTAGAAGTAGAGATCAGGCATGATCTACCATGGGTGTTCCCGGGAAATGGTGCCTCGGATTCGCAGAACTTCTCAGCCCAGCATCCACCGCATGAGACACACGGAGTGAGCTCCCTTGTTGCAAGGGATGACAATGTCTACATAGCGCAGACAGAGCAATTGCAGGCAAATTAACATAAAGATGCCTCTGTGAGGGGCTGGTGGTAGGCCCTGGGATCAGTAACCACTAAAAGTCTCTGCTTCAGGAAAGTTACCTGGATTTGGGTAATGGAAGTTCCTGGCCTGAATCAGCCAGCAATTGGAGTGGTTCCAGTGGCAGCAGCAAACTTCAGCACAGACAGCTCCATGGCCAGTATTCCTGGATGAGATCACATTAACACCAGCTGGGTTTTCAATGGCAACAACGGCACAAGATACCAGTAGAAACTTCTTCAGGTTCTCTTCAAAATAATGATATAGATGACATCACTTTTCCACTGTCCCATCTAGAAGACCAGATTAATGCCACCTAAGCAGGGGACTGCAGCAAGGAATAGGACATCCTCATTTGTAGGACATCGAAGGCTCCGGACATTGTGAGATTTCCCTTAAGTCATACCAGAAACTGAGAAAATGCTGTGAGGAAAGCAATTTTACTTTCTTTATTCTTTTAGTTTTTAATTTAATTAATTAAATTTTAATTTAAGTTAACTTTCTTTTATTTTTTTAGTTTTTAAATTTGATTTATATATCCCAGCCACCAAACATCTAACTTTGATGAGCTCCAGCAAACTTTTTATATAGTTTCACTTCATTTATTTATTTATTTATTTTAAATAATATATTTATTTAAACACCATGGTTACAAATGTGTTTGTAGTTGGGTTTCAGTATAAAAAGTACACCCCCCCCTTCACCAGTGCAACCTTTCTCCACCAATGCCTCCCCAACTCTCTCATTTTACTTGCTAATATTATTATAAAATATTACACTTTTCACCTCTTTATGAGAGCTTAATGAAAACTTAACCTATTTAATGTTAATAAAACTTTTGTTAACTTTTCTTTTTTCAATATTATTCTTTATAATGCAGGGATTTAATTTCTGATTTTATGTGTGTGTTTAATTCATTATACATTAATAAATATTTATACTTATATAATTATAATATATGACATAACGTATAATATATAATATATATATAATTATATATAATATACCTATATATAAGTATATTTTATATATATTTTATTTAAACACCTTAATTACATACATGATTGTGTTTGGGTTTCAGTCATGTAAAGAACACCTCCCATCACCAGTGTAAGATTCCCATCACCAATGTCCCAATCTCCCTTCTCCCCACCCAACCCTGCCTGTACTCTAAACAGGCTTTCTATTTCCCTCATACATTCTCATTGTTAGGATAGTTCAAAATGAAGTTATTTCTCTAACTAAGCCTGTTTATGGTGAGCTTCATGAGGTGAGCTGTAACTTCCAGCCCTTCTCTCTTTTGTGTCTGGAAATTATTATTGCAAGAATGTCTTTCATTTTTCTTAAAACCTATAGATGAGTGAGACCATTCTGCGTTTTTCTCTCTCTCTCTCTGACTTATTTCACTCAGCATAATATATTCCATGTAGATTCATATATAGTAAAATTTCATGACTTCATCTCTCCTGATAGCTGCATAATATTCCATTGTGTATATATACCACAGTTTTTAGCCATTCATCTGTTGAAGGGTATCTTGGTTGTTTCCAAAGTCTTTCTGGTTTGTTTTTTTTTTTTTTTTTGGTTTTTTGGGCCACACCTGGCAACGCTCAGGGGTTACTCCTGGCTCTTCGCTCAGAAGTTGCTCCTGGCAGGCACGGGGGACCATATGGGGAACCGGGGGATCGAACCGCGGTCCGTCCTAGGTTAGCACAGGCACCTTATCTCCAGCGCCACCGCACGGCCCCTCCAAAGTCTTTCTATGGTAAATAGAATATATGGTAAATGAATATAGGTGTAAGCAAGGGATTTTTTAAATTGTATTTTTGTGTTCCTAGGGTATATTCTTAGGAGTGGTATAGCTGGATCGTATGGGAGCTCCGTTTCCAATTTTTGGAGGAATCTCCATATTGCTTTTCATAAAGTCTGAACTAGAATGCATTCCCATCAGCAGTAGATAAGAGTTGCTTTTTCTCCACATCCCTGCCAACACTACTTGTTCTCATTCTTTGTGATGTGTGCCAATCTCTGTGGTGTGAGGTGGTACCTCATAGTTGTTTTGATTTGCATCTCCCTGATGATTAGTGATGTGGAGCATTTTTTCATGTGTCTTTAGGTCATTTGTATTTCTTCTTTCTCGAAGTGTCTGTCCATTTCCTCTCCCTATTTTTTGATGGGATTATATATAAGTATATTTATACTTATAAAAGTATTTAAGTATGTTTATACTTATATATAAAAATTTATACTTATACATTTCAAAAACTTAAAACATCATAGAATATTATATGCCTAATACATTAAAATACAAAATTAGATATTGATAAATGATAGCTTATAATATCAAATAATGCTTTTAATTTTAGGATATAATTTTAGCACTTATGATATAATATTTTTATTAAAGTATTTATGTTTTCATTATTGCAAAATATGTAAGCTATCCTAAATACAAAAACTGAGTGGTGATGCATTTCCTTTATCTTTCTTTGCTTTTTTTTATTCTCTACAATTGTTCCTCACTAATTCTAGATATCTGTAAATAAAAGTCTTATTTTATTCACAATTTCTAGATGCTTCAGATTTCCTTCCATTCAGGATCTAACATAGCTGTACTCTGAAATTTGACTCCAGCACTGACCTTCTAGGTTATCATACTCACTTGGATTTTGCTAACTTCAAAATTAGTCAGACTTGTCTCATGAGGTAAGCATATGTTGAACTCATGTTGGTCTCCAGTTGTAAATAACATGAAATATTTTTACATTATTGATTATTTGTCATGTACATCACAGAATGCAAGAACCTCAGAAGTTGTTTAAATTAGTAAGTTAGTTAGAAAAGAAAATTATTGAAGATATTTTGTTAAAAATATTAAACATGAGTGGATACAATTTCCAGTGATATGAACTTGTTACCTCTGAATAGTTAGTGAGACTTAGTGTTTTATACTTTATTATATAGAAATTATTTATTAATTTATAAGCATATCATCATGGTTTATCTACCAAGACGAAATGGTATCTTTGGTTAACTTTGGTTAAATTTTATTATTATTTTTGGTTTGGGGGCCACAACTGTCAGTGTTTAGGATTTGTTCCTAGCTCTGTATTTGGGAATTATTTTTGAATGGAGCTCAGGAACCCTATGAAGTGCTAGGGATCAAATCAGGGTAAGAAATGAATAAGGCAAGGCCCATACCTACTAGACTATCACTTCGTTCTCCATCTTTGATTAAATTTTATATATAAGTTTCTCTATGAGAAAATAAGATTGCAGCATTGAATTAATAAACCATTCTAGAATTCACACCCAGTAACACTGATCCATGTGCATAAGAAAAGCACTGTCACAGATCACTAGTATTCAAATTTCACTCTTCAAAATTAAAAATTATTTAAAATTAAAAGATCACTATTTCAAAATTGAAGATCACTACTCTTCAAAATTTCTTGCCCTAGTGTTGCAAGCCAGATAATTCAGTATCTGCCCAATACCATAATTCTGGGATCCCAGTGTTCTGGAAATAAAACTTAGAACCTCATCCATACTAGGAATGTGGTCACTCGCTTTAAACAATGTATTTGTCATTTAATTTAATTTTAATTTAAAATATTCATATCAATTAATACTGTTCACAATATATGTGATTTAGCATTTAAATTCAGTCATAACCTGAATAGATCTATTAGTGGTTTATAGCAAGAAAGTTTAGCTATTGGTTCACTTCTCTGTGTTTTGAAAGGTCACTCTAACATTTTTGATATTCTTTTCCTGATTGAGAGACACTGCAGTTTCTGACTAAAATGGCATTTGATGACTGAAGAGGGTGATTGAGTAGAACTTTCTATAAATGTTTACTTTTATGGACATATTCTCAGAGTTTTTGAGAGCTCATTGTCCTCTATAGTAAATATCACTTTTTATACATTTTATCTTTATTTTTTCTCAATAATAAAGGAATTGTAAAAATATTTTATATTTTTTGATTTTATGAGCTGGCTGTGCTCAGGGTTTACTGTTGTCTCTGTGTGAATGGATAAATTATGGTAGTATTTAGGAGATGATTATGTGTGGTACTGTAAATCAAGTCTGTTCTGCCATATGTAATGTAAATTCCTTACTCATTGTACTCACTCTTGAACCAATAATTATATTTTTAAAAACAATTTTAAGGTAATATATAAAATAACAGCAGATTTCAAAAGCAACTTGCTAGTTCTGAAATAAAATACCATAATAAAATATATCTGCATTAACATTCAAAAGGAATCTGAGATATTGAGTTTTTTCTGGTTAGATATATCAATATAACACCACCTGATAGTTAAAACTATTCAGCAATTAATGCATATCATTGATTTTTCACAACTCTAGGGATGAAAATAATTGAAAAAGACCCATGCCTGCCAGCTTTAACATTTAGCTTTTAGAGCTACGTTTTTTAAATAGAAGATGATTATCTCTGTAAGATACAAGTATGACAAATACACTCAAGATAAGCAAAATGTTACAAGAAACATTATAGGATATCTAACTTTCTTCACAATAGTTGCAAATGAGTGCTTTAATTTTGTATCCTTTAAGTTTTTATTTATAAACATACTTCATTTAAACATAAATACACATAATATGTTTGAATTTGTTATTGATTACTTTTAGGTGGATGATTGGTTGAACACTTATATTGAACAACAGACATTTAAAAGTTATTTAAAGGATCTCTATTGTGTCTTCTGGAAAAGTTCTAACTTCTTGTCATTTAAATTTTAATTGTGTTGTCATATAACTTTTTAGAAAAGCATAAATTAATTATAAAACTGTGTTGACAATCTTTATTTTGGAAGAGGTTGTGTGATCTCATTATGTGCTATATTTAAAAAAATTATATACCAATAAACTTGATTCAATATCTACAAAAGTCTCACTAAATTAAAATAATTTAAAACATGTACATTGTTCTTTGACCACAGAGGTATCAAACTAGGACTATAAAACAAATATCTGCAATTACTTGTTCTACACAATACACTTGCTTATACTATTATTATTGTAGGTTGATTAAATCAAAAATTTTTTAAATTTTATCTTTGATATCTGTGGGTTTGTCATATGTGCTTTTATTATGTGGAAGTATGTTCATTTTTAGTCAATTTACTAAATTTTTTAAACAATATGTGGATTTTTGAAACTTGCCTAAATCATTTTTATGAGCTATTTATATGATCAGATAAAGACCAAACAGTATAAGATCACTAAGTAATAAACTGGACACAGAGGGGGTCACTCAATCTAGAAACCCCTGGGGTGAGGGTGGAGGATAGGGGAGGCAGAATGGGAATGGAGGTGGACGGAGGACAATTTGGTGATGGGAATTCCCCTGATTCAATGTTAACATGTACCTGGAATATTACTGTGAACGATATGTAAACCATTATGATTAAAATAAAAATTATATTACAAAATTTCAGAGTTCTTTAATTGATCTGGTATTTTACATCAATTGACTTATATTTACTTATTAATCCTTGCATCCCTGGAATAAATTCCACTTAATCATGATGAATACTTGTCTTACTGTACTGTTATATTTGAGTTCTTATTATATTTTTATGATTTCTTATGATGTTTACAGCTTTATTCATCAGAAATTTTAGTCTCTTGCCACAAAGAATGGTGAGATCAGTTAGAGAACTAACCACATTGAAAACTACCATGACAATGATAGTGAACGAAAGAAACAGAATGCCTATCTCAGAGATAGGCAAGAGGCTGGGGGGAAGGAAAATGAAAACTGGTGGTGGGAACATTGTCAAGTGTGGTGCACATTCTGTGAGTTAAACCAAACTATGTGCATTTCTATAACAGTATGTAAGTAAAGAAATTATTAATAAACAAGAAATATCAGTCAAGTTTTATTTTTCTGATCTATTTTTTCAAGATTTTTTTAAAATTACTAGAGCATGGAAATAATAAAATAGCAACATTGTCTTCAGCAATATTGACCAATGAGTGGGACACAATACAATATAAATAAATAAATAATCATAAAATAATTAAATATGTCAAAAATGTTAAAACATGCCTACTATGTAAACTAATAACACTAAATTTATGAATTATATAAGAAGAAAGAACTTAAATAAAATTATAGCCAAGCACTTTAATATCCCTAAACAGAAGTGCAAAAAAATTAAATATGTCAGTAGAAAATAAACAGCAAAAATTTGAGCAAAACTGAAAATAAGGGAGCCGGGTGGTGGCGCTGGAGGTAAGGTGCCTGCTGCCTTGCCTGCGCTAGCCTAGGACGGACCACGGTTCGATCCCCCGGTTCCCATATGGTCTCCCGTGCCTGCCAGGAGCGACTTCTGAGTGCATAGTCAGGAGTAACCCCTGAGCGTCACTGGGTGTGGCCCAAAAACCAAAACCAAAAACAAACAAACAAACAAACAAACAAAAAAACCAGAAAATAGTAGTATATGAATGAATGATACAGATAAGAATGCATTAAATAGAACTATACATTAAAAATGAAAAATATTGAACTCAGAGTAGAACTACAAGCTATGGTGGTTAGTTTAAGTTAGCTATGTCTAAGTGATTTATATAAGATACATATAAGCAAATATACACACAGATATTATAATAGAGATATAAATAAGTGATTTGTATAATGTATATTTGTACATATATGTTTATATATACACATACCCTTATATTATTATTCATCTAAAAAGAGGTTTTCTTAACTATTGAAGAAATAAATGACAATAAACAGTTTTAAACTATTGAAGTGAGAAAAATTTCAAAATAGTGGAATTTCGAAGAAATTATTGAATTTGATATTTCACCTAAAATACATGGGTAAAAACACAAGCTATAAATTATCACTTTAATTTACTTATTTGAACTGAGCTGGCACTTAGAACATTTTAATAATGCCAGATTTCAGTGTGAATTTGAATATGTAAAGTTAAATAGACAACTGTTTAAGGAGATATATAAATGACACTATATACAGGAGGGTATTTCACTCATGAATTATTTGATTCTTGCCATTTTGATTACATTGCTATGGTATTGTTCTGTTTTTATTTACTTTTCTTGACATTACTTCAGACGCGTAGGTAAGTTCATAATTCTCCCTCTTCAGACCGGTAATTTCTCAGCTGCTAGTTTCTCTACCGTGTTTTTCCTTTGGTCTCTTTTCCTTTCCTAGAATTTCTATTATTTGAAGTTTGTTTCTTTTGCTTTTGTGTATTAAATACCTCACATATTATCACTTTTAAAAAATCTATCTTCTATTAAATTTTTCTTTTTGTTTTGTTTTGTTTTGCTTTGCTTTTTAGGCCTCACCCAGAAGTGCTCAACATTTACTTCTAACTCGGCATTCATGAATTACTCTTGGTGGTGATTGGAGAACCACCTGTTATATCAGGGACTGAACTCAAATCATCCATTTGCAAGGCTTTATTGATGATATTGTGTGTTTTGTCTTTTCTTATAAGGTTTCTGATTAGAATGTTTGTACTTTATTTAATCTATCGTTGAGTCCACTTCTGCATTCATTATCTCCATTATTTCCAGTTGAATGAATTGTTTAAATTTTTCATCAAATTTGTTTGAGTTTATTGAATCTTCCTTCTTATGCTTTCTCACCTGGCCTGTTACTCTGACACATTATCCTTGGGTAACATCAAAAGTTCTGGTGTAGGATTTTCCAGGGCCTCTGTTCCCACTTACTGGTGAGTGTGATTTGAATTTGAATTATTATCGGTGCTTTGTGGGAAGTAAGCATGGACTAATAAATTCCAGGTGTCTAAACAGTAATTCAATGATACTGTTTGCAATATTGGGCTACTGCCTGTATTTCTACCAGTTTTTAACAATGTTAAATTCCTTGTCAAGATGTCTTTGATGCTTTTGCAATCCGGCTGGTGCCTGTGGCTCTGATTTGTATAAGAGAAGAAATGTGGTACCAGTGCCTTTTAGCTGAGTTAGCACCAAAGTCTAGCTGACCTAAACTCCTAAATACTGGGTCAAAGTTCAGCTGAGCTATAGTTAATGTTTGACAGTTTCATATTCTCTGTAACAAGTTCTCATCAAGGTAAGCTTCAGAAATGTAAGGGCCAACTAGGTCCTGATTTTCTTCTCTGATAGAGTGACTGACTTTGGACAGGTTATCTAAATTTTTCATCTTCCACTGTACTCTAAATAAAAAGTCTTTTTGGTAATATTAAATATACTACATGAAAATGCTTAGTATATGTTTGATATTCAATAAATAAATGGTGTTATATGACTGGTATATAACTGATTATGACCCTTTGTGGTAAGGAAGTACAAAACCCTTCTGATTATATGTGGATGTCTCAAAGGATCTGCAGTTGCAGTATTTCATAATCTATTTATGGCCCAGTCAGGCAATTTTATAAAACTTACTGGGGGCCAGGCGGTGGTGCTTGAGGTAAGGTGCCTGCCTTGCCTGTGCTAACCTAGGACGGACCACGGTTCGATCCCCCGGTTACCCATATGGTCCCCCGGGGCCTGCCAGGAGCGACTTCTGAGTGAATAGCCAGGAGTGATCCCTGAACATCACCGGGCGTGGCGCAAAGACAAAAACAAAAAACAACAACAACAACAACAACTTCCTGAAGGCCAAGGAATATTCAAAAAAGGTCGCCAGGCTACAGAGAAGTCTAAACGACTTGAGTTTGAGCTCCCAACAGGATGGGTGGTCCACCAAATACTGAATCTCACAGGGCCCTTTGGGTATTTACCAGTATGGCTAAAAAGCAAAAAAATGATGGCTGATCCTTTAGAAAAGGGTTAGAAAAGGGGCCAGAGTGATAGAACAGTGGTTGGGCATCTGTCTTGCATGTGGCTGACCTAGGACGGACCAGGGTTCAGTCATTCCATATGGTCCTCCAACCCAGGAATGGTTTCTGAGTGCATAGCCAGGAGTAACCTCTGAGCATCACTGGGTGTGGCCCAAAAACAAAAAAAGGAGGAAAATGTAAACCAAAACCACATTCAAATATTACTATGAATATAGAGAATATCAATAATAGTAAAACTTGTTAGGAGAGTGCAGAGAAATTATAATATACATTAGTGCAGAGAACTAAAATAGAAGTCATTCTATTCTGGAAACATAATGAAAGACTCTATCCTATGCTTCATCGTAGGATAGGGGCTAAAACCAAGACCACCAACTATAGAAGATTGATTGAATCAACAATGATGGAACAGAACTCCTAGAACTGTAAAGAAAGACTCTATCCTAGGCTCCATCCTTTGACCTGTGCAAATACCAAGATCTATAGCTATAGAGGCACGATTTTATCATCCACGATGGAGCAGAAAGTTTCCATATACCACAAAAGACCTAGGGGAGAGTAAAAGATTATGTACAAAGCCTGTAGTTATTCCCATGAGAGTACACTTCAAGGGCAGAGAAACCCTGTATCTCTTAGGCCAAGGGAATTCTCTTTCTAATTTCCCCAATATTTACTGTGCCTATGTAAGGAAAAAAAGGGAGAGAAGCACAAATTAATATTTTTTGGTTTTGTAATTTTGTAGTTTTTTTCCCCCGTGGGATTTTTTTTTTGCTTTGTTTTTATTTCAGCACCGTGGTTATTGTTTAGTTGTTGTCTTTATTGCTGTCATTGGTGCTTTTCCACTTATTTTTTTGATTTTTAAAAAAATTTTTAGTATTGTTACTTTTCTTCATTTTCAACTTTTCTTCTCTTAAATTTATATTTATAGCCTCTAGAAGGACTCCTTCAGGTTTTTTTTGTTGTTGTTTTTGTTTGATTTTTGCCCCATTTGATTTTATTTATTTTTCTTTCCTTCAAAGAGAACCACATAAATTGAACCATCTTGTTCAATTTAGCAACCACATCACACATTGAGGGGGAAGTAATGGAGGGTACCAAATATTCATATGAACATTAAGTAGAAATAAAAAATGATCACTTAAATACCAAATCCAAAGCCAAGGACAATAGAATTGATACTCAATCTACAACATTCTAGACACAGAGGGGATCACATATACTAGCAGCCCGGGGTGTAAAGGAGGGAGATATGAGATGCATGCTGGGAACAGGGGTGGAGGGAGGGCAACATTGGTGGTGGAAATGCCCCTGATCCAATGTCAGTATGTACCTACAATATTACTGTGAAATATTTGTAATCCATTTGGTCATAATAAAAACAAAAAAATTGTAGTCATTCTAGGAAACAGTTTTTTAAAAACATAAAACTTCCATTAACATGTAAGTGCATTTTTATTCTTGATCTTTTCATTACAAACAAATTATGCTTTATGTGTGCAAAGAAAAATGCTTGTGCATACGTGTTTGTAGAAGCTTTAATTATAACAGTAAAACTATGTTTTATCAAAGGTTCCCTTAATAGATGTATTGTTAAATTATGGAACATTCACCATAGAACACTACTCAGCTAAAATGGGATTAACTACTGATAAATTCAACAACATAGATGAATCTCTAGATAAATACACTGAATAAAAAAAAAAAACCTTTATCTTCAAAGATTACATAGTATATAATTCCATTAAATTTGTACTGATAATAAAACCATGAAAGGCAGATGATTATTTTCTAGAGTTTAGAAGAGAGTGGGAACAAGAAGTGTGTTGACTACAAAATCAGAGATGTTTGTGAAGTAGGTGCTCTGAAAATATGACAATTTTTGCAATTTAGCAATCAACATATTACTGTCAGGAGAAACTGGATAATAAATAAGAGACCATCTTTATATTTTCTCACTTAATGCAAACAAATCTAACTTTTCTCTAAACAATGTCAAAAATATGTCTATTTATCAATTGATAAATATTTGGCTAAATTACAGTTGACTTAAGTCTAAAAAATTTACTTATTCAGCATATGAACATTGACAGCTTTTCTTCGCTCTCCTGACTTCTTTGGAATATTGTCTTGTTATGTAACCAAACCAAGATATTATTAATTTGTCTTTTGGCATATTTGAAACACAAATACTTTGATGTTCAGTTTTTACCTACTTCATTATTCTCAAAAAGAATAGGACATGAAGAAAATGAAAGAGTATCTTTTTTCACTTTGAAATATATCAGGGCATATTTACTTTCGGAAAAGTTGATATTAACCAGAAATATTTGACATATTTTTAAATATATCTAGAGAATTACTAGATTTTATACACAATTGATTAGACAAAAATATTCCCCCATATACTTTATACCTTTAATCATGTAAAGAATTTACCATTATCAACATCAATAGTAGTCACTTTTCATTGAAGATAAGCCTGATTTGACAAATTATATTTACCCAGATTTCATAGTTTATATTTCAGTATTGTGCATTTGCTGGGTTTAGATAAATGTATAATGTTATGTATGAGAAATTTATTTATTTATTTATTCACCTATTTATTTTGGTTTTGGAGTCACATCTTGCGGCTCTCTGGGGTTATTCCTGGCTCTGTGCTCAGAAATTGTTCCTGGCAGGCATGGGGGATCGTATGGGATGCTGTTTGAATCACTGTATGTCCTGAATCTGCTGTGTGCAAGGCAAAAACCATACTGCTGTGGTATCTCTCCGGCCACTATATATAAATTTAATATAATGCATAGTATTTTCACTGTCCTGAAATCTTCTGTTCTCTACATATTTAAAATATACTAGAATCACAAAGTTAGATCTTGTTTGTTTACTTTTTGGCTACAACTAATGATGTTCAAGGATTACAAAGTGGATATATTTTTATGTATTCTATTTTCCTAGAATGTTTCATAGATAAAAACATACAATATGTATCTATTTCAAATCAATTTACTTAACTTGATGACATGCATTTAATATTCATCTGAGTAGTTTTTCTAGTTTAGTGTTTAGTTTCTTTAGTTCCATCTACTTGAAGACTTAATGAAGAAAGAATTTTTTAATTTACTTGAGACACATCCAGCTGTGTTCAGGAGTTATGCCTAGCTCTCTGCTCAGAAATCACTCCGGGCAAGCTCAGGAAATCATATGGGATGCCAGGGATAAAACCAGGGCTCATTCGGGTTGGCTGCATGCAAGGCAAACACCTTACTACTGTACTATCTCTCCAGCCCCAAGAGACAATATTTTTATTTGTGCTATATATTTCTATGTAACTTGTTTGGATAGGTAGTGATTCAAGATTTTGGTCTTTTTAAAAATAATGGAAATCCTTTGCTTTTAATTTTTTTGATTTCTTAGTATATTTTAAGTAATAGTATTTGTCAGTTGTATCTTATTCAAACTTTTTTTATCAGGCACTTATTCTCCATTAGTATCTTTGCCTAATTTATTTTCTTAACATTCTATTTAAATTTTAAAATCTTTTTAAAAAATATATAAGATGTTTTGCTGGAATTTTGATTGTGATCTAAATTAATTTATATTTTAATTTAGAAAGGAATGATATTCTGAAAATATAGACTTTTCATAGACATAAACACTGATGATATTTCTACTTAGTTTTAGATTTTATGCATCAATATTTTGCAATTTTATGAGTATTGATTTTTTCATTTTCTTTTGTTTGTTTTTTTGGGTCACACCCAGCAGCACTCAGGGGCTACTACTGGCTCTATGCTCAGAAACCGCTCCTAGCAGGCTCTGGGGACAATATGGGATGCCGGGATTCAAACCACTGTCCTACAGCATGCAAGGCAAAAGCCCTATCTCCATGCTATCTTTCCAGCCCAGATTTGTACATATTTTGTTACCGATATATATTTTAGTGTTTCGTTTGTGAGAAAGCTTATATAAATAGCATTGCCATTTTATTCCAAAGTCCACAGACTTATTGTTATTTAGATAGATGGAAATTTTTATTTTAACTTTGCAACGTACTTACAATAGAGTATCAACTCCAGGAGGTTTTATAGTTCATGGTAATTATCTTTGCATTTTTACATAGGCGATAATTTGTTTTAAAAAAGAAATATCCTACTGTTAAAATCTAATTTTAGCACTGAGAGGTAAATTGGAGCAGTCCAACCTGCCATTGGAATCGGTGAGACCCAGCATACTGCAAGAAGACTACTGTGCTCAGTAAATGAAGATCATAGTTCGGGAGACCCAATTATTATTAGCCATCTAAATATTATCTTTGATAAGGAATTTAGAGAGAAAATGTGGATACATTAAAATATCAAAAATATAAATATTTCTATCATATTATCTACTTTCATTTTTGTAAACTTGGCAGATTACATCTTTTAAAAAATAAATCTATTCTTTTAATTTTTCCATTTGATAGACATAGAAATAATTTTGTTTATTATATTTTAATTTACATGGAATTTAATGGACTATCTTTTTTACTTTTTGTTTGTTTATTGTAGACTCATCCAGCAGTGATCAAGGACGCTTAATATTCTGTGCATAGGGGTTTATATCAAAGTGAAATAAAACTCCTCTTTTCAAAGTAAATGTCTAGTTATTTGGGCCATCTAGTCAGTCCAGTTTTTTTTCTTAAATTGTATTACTTTTATTTAGTTTGTTTTAAATGCTATAGAATTTTAGGACAATAGATTTATATGTTTATGTGTATAAACACATCATATTTACAATCTTATTTTGAGATGCTCAGTTATTTTTTTACGGTTCATTGGTTTGATTATTTATACAAGACACTAGTTGAAATCACTCAGTTGTCTCTTTAACTTCCTGACTTATTTTACTTAGCATATTTTAATCATCCCAAATTGTACTATATTGCAAAATACATACTTACTTTTTTATGTAGATTCTTTTTACTTTGTTAAGTATATATGTCACAGTTTCTTTCTTCTGGCACCTGTTGAAGGATGTTTAATCATATTCAATGTTCAGTGTATCATGTGAAAATCTGATATGAAAGTAAGGATGCAGTTTAGATTCATTGTCTTCACAAACAGTTGTTTAATCATAGGATATTTTTATTTCAAGTTTGGAAAATAACCTTCATGCTGAATCTCAAAGGTACTAAAATTTGCATATTCAATAATAAGTAATATTCAACCTGATTCTGAGTAACACTTGGCAAAAATTAAGAAATAAAAATATAGCATTGCCTGGCAAACAAAATAGATAAAATATCAATTATAATCTTATAGAGTAATAAAAATGGTATTAAGAAGGAAACTGATGGGTAAGAGATAGTAATGAATTGTGTTTGGTTTCAAGCACTGTGTGATTATCAAGTATTTCCAGATAAGACCCGGAAGTATCTAGCACTAGATACTAATTGGGTAACTATGGAATCTTTGGCTCTGCAGGGCCCCCAGCACCATCATGAACTTCATCTCTTGTTCTAACCTCCAACGTTGTTTATTGAGAACCACTGTCAGTAAGGCACCCAGACCTATGCACTTCCTGTCATTCTACCAAAAAAGAAATTCTTAATAAGGATGCCACAAATCACTGATCTAGAAAAGTTTAAAATAAAATTATTTAGTACTCCTATATCTACAACAAGATATGAATGAACTACAACAACAACAAAAAGAAAATTCATTAAAAGTAAATGATAATAATAAATAGAAATAGGGGCTGGAATGGTGGCACAGCATTAGGGCATTTGCCTGGAACACAACTGACATAGGACAGACTGTGATTCCATCCCTCCATGTCCCATATGGTCCCCCAAGCCAGGAGTAATCTTTGAGCTCATAGTTAGGATTAACTCCTGAGTATCATCTGAGTAGCCCCAAAACCAAAATAAATAAATAAATATAGAAAGATAGATAGAAACAGACAAAACTAGCCAGAACAGTCAATAAAATAGAACTGGTTCTTTGAAATGATAAAATTCCTAAATCTCTCAATAAATTTTGTAAAATAAAGAAAAAAATTTTCACATAATTAGGACTAAATTTTTTAAAAACAAACAATATAAATAAAATAATAACAAAAAATAAAAATATAGTGACAAATATATAGAATTTAGATTAGTATATTCTAAGCACTTACATTTAAACAATTGGAAGAGGGGAAGTAAAATCATCCCCAGGAACAGAAGGTTAGGATAAGATTATTCAATTCACTGAATTCTATAAAAGTTTCCAAATAAAAAAGCTAATACCCTGAACAAATTCTTCCAACATGTCTATATGTATGAACACATCATATCTACAAGCCTATTTTCAAAAAGAAGGTAGCATTACAAAAAATAAATCTAAATTGCTAAAAACTCTTGCCTCTTATCTAAACAAGAACAGCATAGAAATAAGAACACAGATAGGTGATTATAAACATAAATGCAAAAAAACTTATCAAACCAAATTCAACAATAAGACAGAGACTGATTTATCATGAGCAAGTAATGACCTGTCCTCCACTAAGGCTTCCCAGGTTTATTGTTTATTTTCTAAGAAAATAATTCCGTTAAAAGAAAAATGGTGAAGACCAAAAAAAAATTAAAAAAAGGCAATATGTGTGAGAGATAGAGAAAAAAAATAAAGAAAAAGTGAGAACTAGAGAATAGTTTAAACATGATCCTGTATTAATCTTGGTTTCTCTGCAGATAGTTGGAGATAACATCATAAAGTAGTTACTACTGGGGCCGGGCGGTGGCACTGGAGGTAAGGTGCCTGCCTTGCCTGCGCTAGCCTAGGACGGACTGCAGTTCCATCCCCCGGTTTCCCATATGGTCCCCCAAGCCAGGAGCGACTTCTGAGCACATAGCCAGGAGGTAACCCCTGAGCATCACTGGGTGTGGCCCAAAAACCAAAAAAAAAAAAAAAAAA
>PVKC010025953.1:0-16294 GCA_004027635.1 Crocidura indochinensis | reverse complement strand
CCCAGCAGTGCTCAGGGGTTACTCCTGGCTCCATGCTCAGAAATTGCTCCTGGCAGGCACGGGGGACCATATGGGGCAACGGGATTCAAACCGATGACCTTTTGCATGAAAGGCAAACGCTTTACCTCCATGCTATCTCCCGGGCCCGATTCATGATTTTTAAAAGAGGTTTGGAATCTGAATTTATAAATGAACTTCAATAATGTTGAATGTTATAAATTTATTTTCAAAAAGGACACCACAATCTAACCAAGCATACATTAGTACCATGTTTGGTCCAGAAGCATTGGATTTGTAACCTCTGAGGTGAAGCCTGTTGCAGCTCTTCCCTCTCGAGCCTCTGATTCTAGCTAACTGAGTCTAGGACTGGAGGAGAAAGGCGCAGGTGCTGAAACATGGCTGTGTGGGCAACACTGGGGTGCAGAGAGGCTGTGAAACTTGGACTACACCCTCATCTAAACAGATGCACCGATCGCTGTAGCAAGGAGAGTGGGCAAGGCCTGGCAAAGATTCCACATGGGGGCAGGCGGGAAGGCAGATTGGGGGAGGTGACCGAGGGGGAAGGGTTCAAGCTGTGAGTGGCAGTGGCGTGGGTAGCAGGGTGCAGAGGTCAGGGGTAATAGTGGGAGTTAAGTGGACCCTGGAGCCCAGGTTGTTTGCTTTGTGCCTTTTAGTCTGGTGGGCGTGGGCAGCCCCCTACCAACCATGCTGGGGATGTGGAGGAAGGTTCAGGGCCACACTGGCAGCCTGTGAATCGATTGACTGTCTGCACAGATAAAAACACCTGTTTCTACCCTCCTCACTTGTAATGACAATCGGGAATATAAACCTGTCACCCATGAAGTGTGGCAGAGAGATTAAGAAGATTAAATTTAGGCCTGAAACCACCTGTGTTTGAATCTTTTCTTTGGTTTTTGGGTTATAGCTGGCAATGCTCAGGGGTTACTCTTGGCTCTGCCCTTAGGAATTACTAATGACAGTACTTGGGGCCATATGGGAATTAGGGGATCAAACCTGAGTTGGTTGTGTGCAAGGCATGTACTCTAGCCACAGCATGATCTCTCTGGCCCTGCTTGATTTTTTTTTTTTTTTAATAGGTCACACCTGGCAGCGCTTCAGGGGCTACTCCTGGCTCTAAGCTCAGAAATCACCCCTGGCAGGCTTGGGGGACCATATGGGATGCTGGGATTCAAACCACCAACCTTCTGTATGGAAGGCAAACACCTTACCTCCATGCTATTTCTCTGGCCCCCTGTTTGATTTTTTTTTTTTTTTTTTTTTTTTGTTTTTTGGGCCACACCCAGTGACACTCAGGGGTTACTCCTGGCTATGCGCTCAGAAGTCGCCCCTGGCTGGCCTGGGGGACCATATGGGGCACGGGGGATCGAACCGCGGTCCATCCAAGGTTAGCGCGATAAGGCAGGCACCTTACCTTCAGCGCCACCGCCCGGCCCTCCCCTGTTTGATTTTTAAAAAAATTTTTTTTGAGGGGAGGGAGTCACACTTTGTAATGTCCAAGGCTTGATACTGACTCTGTGCAGGGGGTAATGCCTGGTGGTACACAGGGAACCTTCCACGATGCTGGGGATCGAATCAGGATTGGTTGGTCACATGCAAGGAAAGTGCCCTAATCTCTGTTCTGTTTCTCCAGACCTTAGGTTTGAATCACTTACGAGCCACGCATTGGGGCAAGTTACTCAGCTTATTTTGAGCCTGGCTTTCTTCTTTGGGGAGACTAAGAGAACTCCCTTGCAGGTAGTTGTGGGGAGTAAATGAGAATCATTACGTCTGGGCAATGCTTAGTGCAGCGTCTGGCCCAGAGTGAGTGTTCGGAGACTGAGCTCTTACTGTGAGATGAACTAGCTTTTGTGGTTCAGCACAAAATCCACTGTCTCAGCAGGGGACAGCAGATGAAGAAAAAGTTTCTTCCTTCCCTACTGAAAATATTCACCTAAAAACAGACTCTATGGTCTGAGCACATGTTCTCAGGTAAGCAGGAGATATTGTATCCATGTGGATAAAGGTCATCTACCAAGCTCGTATGAATTTATTTCTATCTGTACTCACTGATTTTCTTTGCTTTTGTTCATCTAACACATTTTGCTGAGGCCCAGAGAGACAGAACAGGGGTTAAGGTGCTTGCCTGGCATGTAGTGGAGCCCAGTTTAATTCCTGGCATTGTAGAGTCAGCAAAATGTCTGACCCCCAAAAAACAAACAACCCCAAACAACAACAAACCAAAATAAAAACAAAATAATAGCAACAACAGAACATGAAACAAATACCTGTAAAATAACAACTCATTTCCAAGCATTAAAGAAATGGTGTGGGGGGCCAGAGAGATAGAACAGTGGTAGGGCATTTGCTTTGCAAGCTGTCGATCCAGGACAGATAGTAGTTTGAATCCTGGCATTCCATATGGTCCCCTGAGCCTGCCAGGAGCAACTTCTTCTGAATGCAGAGCCAGGAGTAACTCCTGAGTGCCTCCCGGTGTGACCAAAACCCAAAAATAAATAAACAAATAAAGTAAAAGGATTAAAAAAAAAAAGAGAAATGGTTTGGATATACCTAGTAAAATAAGACGAGGTGGGGGCTTTAAGTTGCTGAGTCTAGCACAGAGCGCTGAGTAAAATGGAGGCTTGGAGGCTAAAGCAGTCACACAACAGATAGAACATTGCTTTGCACACAGCTGGCCTGGGTTTGATCCCTAGCAACCCATATGGTCCCCTGAAACTGCCAAGAATAATTTTTTTTTTTTGGTTTTGGGTCACACCCAGCAGTGCTCAGGGGTTACTCCTGGCTCTACACTCAGAAATCGCTCCTGGTTGGCTCAGGGGACCATAAGGGATGCCGGGATTCGAACCACCATCCTTCTGCATGCAAGGCAAATGCCCTACCTCCATGCTATCTTTCTGGCCCCTGCCAGAAGTAATTTCTGAGCATAGAGCCAGGAATAACCCCTGAGTGCTGCCGGTTGTGGCCCCAAAATAACAACAACAACAACAACAAAAATGAAACAGACAAAAAATAAAATGGAGGGCTTTTTTTTTTTTTTTTCTCTCTCATATAAGTCCTAGTATGAACCTACCAGGCTGGCAAATTATGTCTTAAGGATGGCATTTTGCAATCCAGGCTTTAAAAAATAATTACTTTTCTCTAAGTCTGTTTTTCAGGATGTGGGAAGTAGGAGGTGGGGAACTCCTACTTTTGTTCCTACTTTTGTTGTTATTTAATAGCAAAATAAGGCTTATTATTAAAAACTTCCAGTCACACCCCACATGGCTGAGTTTAGTCATATGGCCACATCTAGCTACAAGGAATGCTGGGAAGTGTAGTCTGGAGGAGAGGGTCATGTACAAAGATAAAAAAAGCCTGTGCTAAAGGTACTAGTGTGATAGTATGCAGGTAGGGCATTTGCCTTGTATCTGGCTAACCTGGGTTTGATCCCCAGCATCCTGTATGGTTCATCAAGCCTGCCAGGAGTAATTCCTAAGCATTTCCAGGTGTGTCTCTAAAACAAAACAAAACAAAACAAAAATAAAAATAAAATAACCAACCAAATAAACAAAACTCCCCCAAACCAAATCAAACTAAAAAAAAAAAAATGAGGTGGATGTTATTCTCAAAATGATCAAATGAAGAAGACACAGACAGCTGGAGGGGGCAGTTTGCAGTTTATGATTTGGGGATGTAAGAAACAAATGGGTGCTTGGAACACAGTGAGGTAAATATCTGTAATCCCACAGCACTGAAAAAGATTGGGGCCTTTACTGGTATTTGGGCCTTGGGACTTGACCTCTGCCTTCAACTCTGCATTCTGGCACCTACCTCTGGGACCTATTGTGTAGGGTCAGTGTGAGGATTAAGTGAATTAATCCACATGAAGCTTTTAGGAAGTAATCTAATCTGACCAGAATCTATTTAGAAGTAGTGAACTCCTGCTCAGAGGGAGAGAGGGCCGCTGACTCCAGGCTGTCTGGGTAAGGCACTGCTTCCGGATCCTCTACCTCCTTTCAGCTTTTTTACAAGCTTTGTCTTTCCTGGATGAAACATTGGGGATTGAACCCCAGCTCCTCTTGTCATTGAGAAACATAAATGCAGAGAAACAAGGCCAGCGGAAGGGGTTGGGATTTGGAAAAAAAAAAAAATAGAACTAGGTTGTGTTGGCCTGAAAGGGACCTGGGGGAGGGTTAGAGAGGATGTTTCTAGGCTTTGTGCAAGAGCCATTGGATTTGGCATGTGGGTCATGGGAAGAGCAAGACTGGCCCTTCTTAGCTGGGTTTCCTGGTAAAGCATCGAGGAATCTGTCATGCTTAGCTAAACAAAAGCAGGAAGGCTATTTTCCCCCAGAGGTCTTGAGCAAACTTTGCCCTTGGGGAAGGCTTCTGTTTTTTTTTTTTTTTTTTTTTTTTAAACCTAGCAAGAGGGAAAAAAATGGAGTTGTTTCCTTGGCTGGGCATTGCCCTGGCAGAAGCTAGAGTATCCTCTTTCCTGGAGCTGGTGTCCTGTAATAATGAAGAAGGTATCAGGGTTTCCTTCTTCTGTAGGTGTCATGTGGAAAGAGAATCTTCTTTGCTTCAGAACTGGCACCTTAAGTTTCCTTGAACTCAGGCAGATACTAAAAGAAAAAAACAGGCTTTGGAGAAAGGTTTTCTTTCTTTTTGGTTTTTGGGTCACATCCGGTGGCGCTCAGGGGTCACTCCTGGCTCTTAGCTAAGAAATTGCTCCTGGCAGGCATGGGGAACCGACCATATGAGATGCTGGGATTTGAACCACCGTCCATCCTGGATCGGCTGTGTGCGAGACAAAAGCCCTACCGGTAGCTGTGCTATCTCTCCTGCCCTGATAAAAGGTTTTCAACCAGCTTCTTCACTGTCCTATTTGGGAGGGTTTTGAGGAGCCTCATCGTCATCTCCCCTCAGGTCTTGGATGGACTTCACACCACTCTGGCACGTAGCATGGAATGGCACTAACACAGGCACTGCTTCTGATTCTAAAAGTAGCTAACCAACACCCGACATAGAATGGCCACAGGGAAGGGAACATGTTAGGTTACTGAGGTGTGCTTACCCTTCTGTGTCCCTGGAGAGGCTGCCAGAGGTGGGTCAGACTGTAAAGAGAGCAACTGAAGGCCCGAGCAGGAGCTAGCTTGTGGACCAGTGAGCAAATGATTGAATTCAGCCCTAATCTTAGCAGACACCTTAAATGTGGTCTCTCAAACACCCTGGGGATCTGCACCTAGCTAGCTTGGGTTTATAGATTACCATGTGCAGGGTCTTTACTCTTGTTTTTTTCTGGGTGTTTGTTTTCAGTCACTGGTTCTAGCTTGTTTTTAATAATCTCTGGGATCAATCTTTTTGATGTTGTTGTTTGGGGGATCACACCTCATGTGTGTGGTTTAGGCTCATGATATGAAGCTCACCATAAAGAGTGGTGAGTGCAGTTAGAGAAAGAACTACACTGACAACTATTGTGACAATGTCAATGAGTGAGAGAAGTAGAATTCTTGTCTCAAATACAGGCAGGGGATAGGGAAGGAGGGAGATGGGGAGGGCATTGGTGGTGGGAATGTTGCACTGGTGAAGTGGTTACTCCTGGCTCCACGCTCAGAAATTGCTCCTGGCAGGCACGGGAGACCATATGGGGCACCGGGATTCGAACTGATGACCTTTTGTATGAAAGGCAAACGCCTTCCCTCCATGCTATCTCCCGGCCCCCCCTTTTTTTGGGGGGGGGCACACCCGGTGACGCTCAGGGGTTACTCCTGGCTATTCGCTCAGAAGTCGCTCCTGGCAGGCACGGGGGACCATATGGGGAACCAGGGGATCGAACCTCGGTCCATCCCACGTTAGTGCAGGCACCTTATCTCCAGCGCCACCACCCGGCCCCGGGGGTTGTTCTTTTTATGACTGAAATCCAACTATAATCATGTATGTAATCATGGTGCTTAAATAAAGAAAAAAAATAATGTAGAATGTTTCCAAAAAAGGAAAAAGGAAAACATTATTTGAGCCATAACATGTTGCATTCAAGGATTACTCCTGGCTCTGCTCTCAGAAATCACTCTTTGCAGGCTTGAAGGACCATATGGAATGCTGGTAATAAAACTTGGGTTGAGGGTCCTGGAGATAGCATGGAGGTAAGGTGTTTGCCTTTCATGCAAAAGGTCATCGGATCGAATCCCGGTGCCCCATATGGTCCCCCGTGCCTGCCAGGAGCAATTTCTGAGCATGGAGCCAGGAGTAACCCCTCAGCACTGCCGGGTGTGACCCAAAAACAAAAACAAAACAAAACAAAAACTTGGGTTGACCATGTGCAAGGCAAATACCCTACCTGCTGTTCTATCACTTTGAGCCCTCTTTATTATTATTTTTTTGATTTGGGGGCCTCACCCAATAGTGTTCAGGGGCGATTCTCATCACTGAGTTCAGAGATTACTCCTGGTAGCATTTGGGGAATCACATGATGTTGGGGTTCAAACTTAAGTTTTACTCATGTACTGCTAGCACTCAGTCCATTGATCTTTCTGTTGCCCATGGAAAGACTTTAATTTAATTAACAAATTGGTTTGTAATTGAATCACCTTAAATTACAAAATTTATTCACGATTAAATTTCAGTATATAATTAAATGTATAATTTTACAACCACCAATCCCTTTGCCTGTGAGATCTATAGCTTACTCCTAGGGATCAGTTCTGCTCTTCTTTAGGAAAATGTTTGAGGGGCTGGAGTGATAGCACAGTGGTAGGGCATTTATTTTGCATGCAGCCAACCTGAGACAGACCTGGGTTCGATCCCCGGCATCCCATCTGTCCCAAGCCTGCCAGGAAGGATTTCTGAGCACAGAGCCAGGAATAACCCCTAAGTGCCACCAGGTGTGGCCAAAAAAAAAAAAAAAAAAAAAAAACAAACCCCAAAACGTTTGAGAGCTGTCATCTGAAATAATTCATAATATCCTATCCTCCCAAATTCCCTCTCCTCTCTAAAATTAGAAAATATTAAGTACCACCCCATGAAAAGTTCATTCTTTCTCACCCCACCACCATTTCTCATGCTCCCCAACATACTCCTGCTGTAGATTGAAATTTAGGTCGTAGGGAACTTGGAAGTTAAAAATCAAACACCAGTGAGATGATTGATTTTTCTAAATTTGCTCACTGGATTTCCCTTCGTGACTTCAATGGCAGTCACCCCTCCACATATTTGACCGTGGTGGTGAATGGAGAGTCAACAGTCTGGCCCTGACTTTCATTGATAAACAACCACAGTGCCAGGTGCGTCCTAAAGGCTGAGAGGCAGAAAGCTCTTTCCCATCCAGCTGCAGATACCTGGTCAGGAAGAACCCCTGAATCCAGGAAGGACCTGAATGGAATCTGAGTTTGAACTTGCCCATTTATCCTCCAATCCTCAATAAAACCCTTGAAATAACATCCTATAGAATAACAGCAAAAATAGGGCTGAGGATCCTCTTGCAGACCACTCACAAAAGTACTTTGGAGGGGCCCGGGAGATAGCATGGAGGTAAGGCGTTTGCCTTTCATGCAAAAGGTCATTGGTTCGAATCTTGGTGCCCCATATGGTCCCCCGTGCCTGCCAGGAGCAATTTCTGAGCATGGAGCCAGGAGTAACCCCTGAGCACTGCCGGGTGTGACCCTAAAACAAACAAACAAACAAACAAACAAGTACTTTGGAATCCCCTAGCACTGGGACTAGGCAGCCATAATTTTATTTTATAGCTGGGAAAATGGAGTTCTGCAGAGTTGGCCTGACAAAGTAGGACTAAGGAAGAAGTGGTGTTGGAAGCCAGACTTGAGATCAGCATGACTGGGAGCAGAGGGGCCCTTTGTCTAAGGGAGTAGGTAAGATGATATCACTTGGAAGCACACCATTATCCATTTTGATGGTTGACTATTGCATCTTGGTACTAGGCATATTGTCTAGTTAAAAAATGGTCTTTGTGTGATCGATTCAGCAGCACATACACTGAAATTGGAATGATACAGAGAAGATTAGCATAGCCCCTAAAGAAAAAAAAGGTATTTGTCTGGGTTCGATCCCCGGCATCCCATATGTCCCCAACACCCCCAGCCTACCAGGAGTGATTTCTGAGTGCAGAGCCAGGAGTAACCCCTGAGCACCGCTAGGTGTGATTCCCTAAAACAAAAACAAAACAAAACGGTCTTGGGGGGCACGGAGTCAACAACACAGAGAACATGACATTTGAACTGCAACCACTGAACTTTGTAATGTGCCTGTCAAAGTGTCAGACAAGGTGTGGGGAATGATGGAATATGGGAACACTGATGGAGAGAGTTGAAATATATGCCTAAAACTCAACTACCAATAACTTTGTAAATCCTGGTTTGTTTGTTTATTGTTTTTGGGCCACACCCAGTGCCGTTCAGGGGTTACTCCTGGCTATGCACTCAGAAATCGCTTCTGGCTTGGGGGACCATATGGGATGCCAGGGGATTGAACCAAGGTGTGTTCTGGGTCAGCCACATGGCAAACGCCTTACCGCTATCCTGGCATTGTTTCTTGTGGGTGCTTCCTGTCTTAGTTTTGGACAGTGGACTGGGTGAGGTGAAAGCATCCTGTGTGGGTCTCTGTTCTCAAGGGAATGGGCCTGCTGGGAAAGTAGGGCACCTGGACACCTACCTCATAACAAGTGAGAAGCAGATCGGTGTGGTAAAAATGAAGGCAGTTTCACCAAGACTGACGCCTGTGCCTGAATTATGTCAGCAGTCAATCCCCTACTTCCCTTTATCCCACAGCTTCACTAAACACAATAGAACTAGCTTGTGGAGTGATTGGTTCATGTGACAGGCCCCAAATCACTGGACACTAGCCCAAAGAAAGTAAAAATCTCAGTCCTTCCAATAGGGTCATCTGGGACGACTCTTCCTTTCCATCTTTTTTTTTTTTTATGGTTTTTGGGTCACACCCGGCAGTGCTCAGGGGTTACTCCTGGCTCCATGCTCAGAAATTGCTCCTGGCAGGCACGGGGGACCATATGGGGCACCGGGATTCGAACCGATGACCTTTTGCATGAAAGGCAAACGCCTTACCTCTATGCTATCTCCCGGGCCTCCCTTTCCATCTCTTTTAAGAATTTGCCTGATTTCCTCATTTATAACATGGAGACCTGATTTCTTACTTGCAAAAAATATAATAAAAGCATGGGGCTGGAGAGATAGCACAGCGAGTAGGGCATTTGCCTTGCATGCAGCCGGTCCAGAATGAATGGTGGTTTGAATCCTGGCATCCCAATCGTGCCTGCCAGAGTGATTTCTTAGCACAGAGCCAGGAGTAACCTCTGAGCACCAAGTGTGACCCCAAAACAAAACAAAAATAATAAAAGCACCAACAAAAATGAACCAGGAATTAGAGAGGTAGAATATCAGGTAATTTCTTGCACATAGTCAGTCTACCTGGGTTGGATCCCCTGAAGTGAACCACTTAGGTTTCTCAAGCACCACCAGGAGTAATTCCTGAGCACAGAGCCAGGAATAAACCCTGAGCATTTCCAGGTGTGGGCTCAAAAAAACCCAAACAAATCAGATCGTGTAAATATTTACATATATAAAATGCCAATTGTGGGGCTTTCGAGATAGCATGGAGGTAAGGTATTTTGCCTTCCATGCAGAAGGACAGTGGTTTGAATCCTGGCATCCCATATTGTTCCCTGTGCCTGCCAGGGGTGATTTCTGAGCATAGAGTAAGGAGTAACCCCTGAGCACTGCCGGGTGTGACCCCAAAATAAAACAAAACAAAAATAATGCCAATTGTGTAAGCACTATTTGTTCGAGAATTATAGGGCTGCGGATGCCAGTAATACCCACCATTTACTCCACAATTTTGGTGTGGCTGATTTGTATAGAGTTGTGTCTTTTTTGAGGTGGGAAAGTATCAGACCCAGCAGTGATTAGAACTTACTTCTGGCTCAGAGCTCAGGGATCATTCCTGCCAGGCTTAGGGGACAATGGGATGCAGTGTATTCAGCCTTGGTTGTCTGTCTGCAAGGCAAGCACCTTATCTGCTGTACTTCTATGATAGTTCACTCTGGGCCCTGGGAGTTGTGTCTTAAGAGTGATGACCTCCAGGAGCTGGCCTGAGGTTAGCTGGATCATGGAAGGCAAATTGGCACAGAATCAGCCTTCTGCGGGCCTCATTCATCCCAGAGAGCAATCAAGATGCCCCCTTCTTTTATTGCCTCTCAGAAGTCTCCTATGCCCATGGAGAAATGGGCAGAAGGAGGATAAAGTGGGCTACAGGCCATGTGTTGAGAACTTGGGGTCTAGTTAGTCCACTCATTCTAAGTTGAGCCTTACCACCTCAAATTGCTCTGTTGTGAAGAAAGCTTCAATTTTTGCTTTTTTTGTTTTGTTTTTGGGCCACCCCAGTGGTGCTCAGGGGTTACTTCTGTTTCTGCTCTCAGAAGTAGCTTCTGGCAGGCTCGAGGGACCATTTGGGATGCTGGGGATCCCTAGGTCATCTGCATATAAGGCAAACGCCCTACCACTGTGCTACCAATCTGGCTCCGCAGTTCTAGCCTTTCTAATGCAGCAAAAATTCTATTGAAGAAGCCTGGATTGTGAGCAATGTTATAGTGATCTTGTTATTAGGTCTGTAAAGACTGGGGCTCTGGTCCTCAGTTCTAGCACTCAGTAGGAACCCAAAGAAATGCTTGTCAGGGCTGGAGAGATAGCATGGAGGTAGGGTGTTTGCCTTTCCCTTCATCCTCATTTTTTACATGCATTTATTTTATGGAAAATGTGGTTTCCTCTGGACCAGTCAAGTGGATAGAATTTTGCTTCAGGTACTCTCTTGCTATAATTTCTGAGAGGAACTGATGCAGTTTGGTCTCTGCATGGCTGTGAAACATAGAATAGGTTGGCTAGCTTGGGAGGACCAAGCTTTACCATGTGCTTTACCAGGAGCTGCTAAGCTCCTGCTGTTCTCCTCAGGAATAAAGTTTTCTGAGGTCCTGGACATATCAAGAGTAAGACGAGGCTGGCCCTTCCAGTGGCTACAGGCACTGGAGAAGGAGAATGTTAAAAAGAGAGAATAAAGGGGAAAAAAAATCCAACCAGATGGAATGATGGAAGGAGTGACATTATCGTAGGCATGGCAACCAAGGGGAATGAGTCCAAATCTAAGCGAAGACCTCAGTTCACCCTGTTCCTTTCCCAGGTGTCCTGCAGCAAGGGTGGGGAGAAAGGGTGTTGCTCTCAAACTGAATTTTGGCTGTTGTTGGGTTAGCTGGGTACCCCCCACTCAGAATATGCCTAGGTGGTTAGAAACATCTTTGAGGGGCCCGGGAGATAGCATGGAGGTAAGGCGTTTGCCTTTCATGCAAAAGGTCATCGGTTCGAATCCCGGTGCCCCATATGGTCCCCAGTGCCTGCCAGGAGCAATTTCTGAGCATGGAGCCAGGAGTAACCCCTGAGCACTGCTGGGTGTGACCCAAAAACAAAAACAAAAAAAAGAAAGAAAGAAAGAAAGAAAGAAAGAAAGAAACATCTTTGAATGTAGCACCTTAGATTGTGTTTACACCACTTGCTCTCCACCCCAGTGTGTAGTCTGCTTCTTCCTAATAAAAATCCTGTGTCTCAGAAAAATGCTCTCTTGTGTCTTTGGCTTTCCCTGCTGAGCTACCTGCTTCTTAGGAATGGAGGGCTTGGGGCAGGAGTGGTGGCACAAGCAGTAAGGCGTCTGCCTTGCATGCACTAACTTAGGACAGACTGTGGTTCGATTCCTCTGTTCCATATGGTCCCCCAAGCCAGGAGCAATTTCTGAGTGCATAACCAGGAGTAACCTTTGAATGTCATTGGGTGTGGCCCAAAAAACAAAAGAAAAAAAAAGAAAAAAGAAATGGAAGTCTTAAGTGTTGGAATTTCTGGATCTATTTTAGCCCCTTCAGTGTGTGTGAATCATTTTTTGTGTTCGTGTTTACTTCGAGACTTTCTTCTCTCCAATGTCCTGGTCTTGGGAGCTTGAGGCTTCATTCTCAGCTTGCCACTCCACATCTGCTTCCTGGCCTCACAGTCTCTGGGGTGATGGTACGTGCCCCCTTGTAGCATTTACCTCTGTCATTTTTTTTGCTATGGTATAACCAGCCCATGGAGATGGAAGAGCTTAGTGGATCACTTAATTAACACAGAAGGTTTTTGATTTTTAGGTTATTTCTCATGTTATTGAGGGGGATTTCCTATTTTTTGTTGAATAGATATGCTCTCCCAGAGTTTATGTTCTTGATCCAAATTTTGTTTTTCTCTCAGTTCTCCAACTAACTTCACACACATGACATCCATGACTTTAGTTAGATACACTGACTAGCTACAAGCGCACATATCTGGCTGACTTTTCTCTGGACTTCCATATCAAAGGAGAATTTCTAATGGTTCAAAATGTAGTACATTCCTTTGCCAAGTTTTCTCCCAGATTCCCTATATAGATGACTGGCTTGGAAGTTAATTTGATACCTCTCTTTCCTCTCTTTCTTTTACTCTCTCTTTCTCAGGTATCTCTAATCTCTTCTTGCCCAGTCCTATTCATTTGCTTCTTTGTAGCTCTCTCTCTAAAGTACCTTTAGTTCTTTATTTCTACTCTAACTGTCTTTGTTCAGGTCTTTGTCATCCCAACTTGATTCTCAAAAATTGAGTCTTTTTTTTTCCCATTCATATTCTGCTAGGATGATTTCATCTGTCCAACCTTGCAATCCTTTCATGTAGTCTAACAGATAAGCTTCCTATTCATTACTTGAGCATACATGGCTTCTGGGTCTTATCTGTATTCATCTTTTGGACTCTACCCTTCCATCTTCTTTCCTCAGTCCTTATTTTAGCTATATGAGTTTCCCTTATTTTTTTCTTTCTTTTTAATTTTTGGGCCATAACCAGTGATACCCAAGGGGTACTTCTGACTCTGCACTCAAGAATTATTCCTGGAGTGCTTGGGAAACTATATGGGTTGCTGGGGATCGAATCTGGGTCAACGGTGTGCAAGATAAATGCTCTCCCACTATGCTATTGCTCAGGGCCCTCCCTTAAATTTCTTGAAAGGTTTATTCTCCCATTTCTTTATGCCCTGAATGCCATAATATTGGCATCTGCAACAAACAGATTTTTCAGAAGTAAAATATGAATCAAATAGGTTCCCAGTGAAATACTACTATTTGACTGTGATTTTGATATAGTTTTTTTTTTTTTTTTTTTTTTTTTTTTTTTTTTTTTTTTTTTTTTTTTTTTTTTTTTTTTTTTTTTTTTTTTTTTTTTTTTTTTTTTTTTTTTACTCCTGGATCTACATTCAGAAATTACTCCTGGTAGGCTTGGGGGACTATATGATATGCTTAGGATTGAACCCAGGTCGGCCATGTGTAAGATAAATGCCCTTCCTCTATTGTTCCAGCCCTCCTAAATATAGATTTTGATTCCTAAACCATTTCCAAACTGAGTCAAATTAAACAGTTCTATTTGGTTTGTTTGTTTTGTGCTACGCCCAGTGCTGCTCAGAGTTTACTCCTGTTTCTATACTCAGGGATTACTCCTGGCAGTGCTCAGGGGACCATTTGGAATGTCAGGGATTGAATTTGAGTCAGCTGAGTGCAAGGCATACACCCTACCCACTGTACTATTGGTCTGGCCCAATTAAGCTGTTCTTTATCTTTATTGAACTACATGTTTCACAAAGCTGATGGATTTTTGGGTATGTGCCTCATTCATAGCCTTTTGTTACCTACTGTCTGATCTCTACATACCAAAATACCTCATGTGACAAGGATCTGTGTATTCTGGAAGCCAATGGGACAACATGTTTGAAATCAGACATGGATTCCAAGGTTGCCATAGCTACTATCTACTCTGCACAGCAATATCTTAGACTTGTTTGATGCCCTATTCTTCTAACTACCGGGACTTATAACTTCTGAGGATCTTAGGTTTTAGAGAAGGAAGAGACCCCCAGATCTTTCCAAAGAACTTTCAAACTTTTTAAAAATTTAGGGGCCTGGAGATAGCTCAGCATTAGAGCGCCTCTTTTTTAAGAGTGAAGCTGGTGAGGCTGAGAGTTTGAGTATGATCCAAGCAACTCTATTGGTTGGTTGGAATCCCTGGTGCCACAGCAAAATGTGTGATCTCCAGTGCACTGCAAACACATGTTTGAGTCCTATAACTGAATGTGGAAGGAAGCCTGGGGGTATCACAGAGACAATAACATCAAAGGGAAGGGAAGGGGGGTGGAGACATGACTCAGTGGTAGACACTTGCAAATATGATTCCCTACAAAGCAAAAACAAAATGACTTCCTTGGGCTGAAGAAGGCTGGAACAATTGCCTTGCTTGTGAAGATTCTGAGTTTGATCTCCAATATCCCTGGATTTCTGAGCCCCAACTACACAGACCTTCATAGGACCAAATATCACTGAGATGTTCCCCAATACCCCTGAACCTATCTTGGGTATTACCCTCCTGCCAAATAGAAGAAGAGTATTATTTAGGGGGGATTGGACCCGACTCAGAGGTGTTCAGGGTTTATTTTTGGCTCTATACTCAAAAGGGACCTTTGAGGTACTCAGGGATGCCAGAGGTCAAACTAGGGTCACAGCTGCTGTGGCCATAGTGACATGGACGTCAAGTGTCTTAGTTCATGTATGATCTCTGAACTCAGGAATGCAGAATTAAAAAAATTAACTTATGGGGCCCGGGAGATAGCATGGAGGTAAGGCGTTTGCCTTTCATGCAAAAGGTCATCGGTTCGAATCCCGGTGCCCCATATGGTCCCCCGTGCCTGCCAGGATCAATTTCTGAGCATGGAGCCAGGAGTAACCCCTGAGCATTGCCGGGTGTGACCCAAAAAAAACCAAAAAAAAAAATTAACGTATAAGATTAATATTTAGTGCACTTAGTCTTTTTATTTAGAAAAATGTGGAGTTTAGGGCTAGAAAGATAGTATAACAGGCTGGGTGCTTACTTTGTACAAGTCATTTGATTCCCTGTATTCCATATGATTGCCAAGCACCTCCAGGAGTGATCCCTGAGCATGGAGCTAGGAGTAAGCCCTAAGCACTGAATGTGATTCAAAATTTAACATATGTATAATTATAATATATATTATATATGTATATATATCCGAGGGATATACCCTAGGAACACAAAAATGTCTTCTGTACACCCATATTCATTGCAGCGCTAGTTACAATAGCCAGAATCTGGAAACAACCCAGTTTCCCAATAGAAGATGAATGGCTAAAGAAACTGTAGTACATATACACAATGGAATACTCTGCAGTCATCAGGAAAAATAAAGTCATGAAATTTTCCTATACATGGATGAACATGAAAACTATTATGCTGAGTGAAGTAAGTCAGAGAGAGAGAGACATAGAATAGTCTCACTTATCTAAGGGTTTTTTTTTTTTTTTTTGGGGTTACACCCGGCAGTGCTCAGGGGTTACTCCTGGCTCCATGCTCAGAAATTGCTCCTGGCAGGCACGGGGGACCATATGGGGCACCAGGATTCAAACCGATGACCTTTTGCATGAAAGGCAAACGCCTTACCTCCATGCTATCTCCCAGGCCCCTTATCTAAGGGTTTTAAGAAAATAAAATATATTTGGTAATAATACCCAGGGACAACAGAGATGAGGGTTGGAAGGACTGGCTCATGATATAAAGTTTGGGACAAAGAGTGGTGTAGAGAAATAACTACACTGACAACTATGGTGACAGTGTCAATGAGTGAGAGAAGTAGAATGCCTGTCTCAAATACAGGTGGGGGAGGGAGGGAGATTGGGGGCATTCATGATGGGAATGTTGCACTGGTGAAAGAGGATATTCTTTTTTGTAACTGAAACCCAACTACAAAGATGTTTGTAATCATGTAATCATTTAATAAAGATATTATATATATATATAAAAATCTTTTTTTTTTTTTTTTTTTTTTTGGATTTTGGGCCATACCCGGCTGTGCTCAGGGGTCACTCCTGGCTGTCTGCTCAGAAATAGCTCCTGGCAGACACGGGGGACCACATGGGACACCAGGATTTGAACCAACCACCTTTGGTCCTGGATTGGCTGCTTGCAAGGCAAGCGCCACTGTGCTATCTCTCCAGGCCAATTATATAAAATCTTTTAAGATATTGTTAGAATAGCACCAGTAGGGGCCCGGGAGATAGCATGGAGGTAAGGCGTTTGCCTTTCATGCAAAAGGTCATCGGTTCGAATCCCGGTGCCCCATATGGTCCCCCGTGCCTGCCAGGAGCAATTTCTGAGCATGGAGCCAGGAGGAACCCC
>PVKC010025951.1:0-16295 GCA_004027635.1 Crocidura indochinensis | reverse complement strand
CTACTTGGAAAGCCTCAGACACAGAGCTGAACAGGAGCATCAAGGTCTTTCCTTGTTTCCCTTCCCAGTTCCTGCTGGGGGACAAGACTGGGGTGTTAGCCAGCAGGGTGTGAGTGGTGTGGTCCTCTAGGTGGGAGCCCTGGGCTGGAGAACAAGCAGGCCTGGAGGGCCCCTCAGCTGGGACTAAGATTGTCCCCCCAACTAAGTTACTGTTTCGGGGCCCCCAGACTGGAGGGGATAGTTCTTGGTTGCTGTAGGAGATAAAATTCTTCCCCGACTGGCAGATACAGTGTCAGAGAGTAGGTGGAGCTGGGATGCCTGGCTCACCTTACAGGGGGGATTGTGATAGAGGGACACCGGGTCCCTGTACAGAGGAGGAAACTGTGATAATGAGACTGAGAGACAGACGAGTGGGAGGGGAACAAGCTGCCTCACCTAAAGAAGAACCATGAACAAGGCAGCCAGGTCTTGTGACAGGCCTTGGCAAGCCCTGTCCCTCTGTCCCCTCAGGTCTGGCCAGCACCAACACCAGTTGGTTGGTTGTGTTTTTGTTTTTGTTTTTTTCTGGGCCACGTGAAGTGGCTCTCAGGGATTACTCCTGGCTCTGCACTCAGAAATTGCTCCTGGCTTGGGGACCATATGAGACATATGGGACCATATAGGACAGACCTGAACCCAGGTCTGTCCTGGGTCAGCCGCATGCAAAGCAAACGCCCTACAGCTGTGCTATCTCTGCAGCCCTTTCTTGGCTGATTTTGGGGCCACACCTGACTCTGTGCTCAGGGATCACTCCTGGCTTTGTGCTCAGAGATCATTCCTGTCTCTTCTTAGCTTATCCACTGTGCTGTCTCTGGGTCTCTCAAGATCTATGAACTAAAGAGGAGGCAGAATCCTGCCCCCCCACCCCCCTACCCCCTGCCTACAGCTCCAGAAAGCTGAAGGTCATGCTGGTGCCTGAGCCAAAAGTCCGTCCTCTCTTTTTGGAGATTCCATCCCGGTTGCCTGGCCCAGTGGCTCAGAGGGCAGGGGCAGAGGTTACAAATTCCTGCTGCTTCCCCCATAAGACCTTGGGGCTACCGTTTCATTGTCCAGTTCCTGGATAAGCCCAGCTCCCAGGAGTCAAAGAGCAGAGGAAGAAGGGAGAGGGGAGAGGGAAGAGGAGAGAGGGAGGGCAGAGGGGAGAGGGGAGAAGAAAGCTCCTTCTGCCACCAGGGCTCTGCTCAATCAGAAGATCTTACTTTCAGAGTTTTGTAGGCTCCTTCCTTCCTGCTCTACCTGTTTCTCAGTCCAGCTCTCGCCCAGGAGAATTCTGTCTGGAATTCTGTCTGTCAGAAATGTGGGGCCCTGACTGTGGTCCCTCAGGGGGTCTGTTTGAGTAACCTCCAGTGACCTGGCTACCCGCACAGCTCCAGATCTGCAGAGCAAATATTTGTCCCGTTTCCAAACAGTTTGAGTCTCCTCTGCTTTGCCGTGCTCCTCTTTAAAGCCACTGTCCTCGGGGACCACTCCTGGTGTGGTGGATACTGGGGGCATCTCAGAGCGCCCCTGCAATGGGATCCCTGGTGTGGCTTCTCCTCTGGGGACTCCTGGCTCAAGAAGCAGCCTTTGAGACTCCCGAGTATGATCTTCATGACGTAAGTACCCATAGAGGGCCCCTCTAATTGCTCATTCTCCATGGGACACTGAGAATTGGGCAGCTGGGCAGAACCTCCCAGAGAAGATTCTCCATCTGTCAACAAGGGTCCCTCGTTGGGTCTAGGATCACCTGACAGGCATGGAACACATGAGCATTAATCGCATGTAGCCAAGTGCATGCCAGTGCTCAACTGTACCTTGTATGTGGGTTCAGGCACCTTCTGCTTTTCTGTTCACGGGGATAATCATGCATCTCATGCAAAGGCTATAATGAGCATGCAAAACATGAGATGTGGGGCCAGAGTGATATAGCACAGTGGTAGGGCATCTGCTGTACATGTACATGTAGTCCAGGATGAACCTGGACTCGATCTCCGGCATCCCATATAGTCTTCTAAGCCTGCCAGGAGCGATTTCTGAGTGCAGAGCCAGGAATAACCCTTGAGTGCCAATGCGTGTGGTCCAAAAACAAAGACAAAAAATTAAAATGATGTGTAATGAGAATTTTAAAAAATCTCAAGCATGGCAGGAAGCGAACCTTTTTATTTCCTTTTTCTTAATTTTGGGGCCACACCTGAATGTGCTTAGGGGTTCCTCCTGGCTCTGTGCTCAGGAATTACTCCTGGCAGGCTTGGGGAACCACTCACTCTTCCTGGGTGAGAATCATTCTGGAAGTGTTGTCACTCCCTCAGCCCCTAAACACCAGGACAGAGGCCCTTGAAACAATCCTGCTTGGGGTGATAGGGGTGTCCTGATCTGTAAGGAAAATCTTGGACTGGGTCGTTTGGAAAGTCACTCAAGAACTATTTGGGGGGGCTGGGAAAATGGCTCAGAGTTAGGGAGTTCAGTTCAGCCCTAGCACTGTCTGTTGCCTTATGTGCTGGCCCTGAGCACTGAGACCAGCTCTGGGAGGTCCTGGACATTGCTTGAGGTGGTGTCCAGATAGTCATGATATTGAGTTGATTGCAAGCAAAGACGACTATGTGGGTGTCCTCTAAAATGTCAGCGTTTGCAACACTAAAGAGTGGCCTCCCAGGGCCAGAGAGATAGGACAGTGGGGAGGGAGCTTGCCTTACACACTGCCAAAATGGGTTCAATCCCTGGCATCCCCTGGATCCTCCCAGAGCACCACCAGGAGTGATTCCTGAATTCAGAGCCAGGAGTAAGCCCTGAGCATCACCAAATATGCCTTTCACCACCAGCACCCCAAAATGGGGCAAAAATGAGTAGCAAGAGAAATATGAAAGGGGGTCAGGGAAGAACCAGGCTTTACAAGATGGAACTGGGGTTCAATTTCTGCTACCACACCCAGATACAGTCCCAAAACCAAAGCCAGGACAGAAACCAGAACCTAGGAATATCAGCCATTGGCTTCAAGGATGCTATAAACAACAGAATGGGATCTGGGTCACCTGAGCATGAACCCAGCCCTTGGTTTCTTCAACAAACACTCAGGGGTTTTCTCAGGGATTACTCCCAGATATGCCCTCAGGAATCACTTCTGGCAGGCTTGGGGGACACTATGGGATCCTATTGAACCCCGAGTCAGCTTTTACAAGGCCAACATCCTTCTTGCAGTGCTATTGCATTGACCTACGTTCCCTTCTTTTTAGTTTGCAGAGTATGGAGATCCTCAGGACCTTGCTTCAGAGAATTGGAATCATGAGGTACTGGGGAATAGGGGGCTATGTGGGAGCACAAGGTCAGGCTGCCCAGATGGAGAGGTATGACAGGCCTGACCATTGAGGTAGATATCAAAGAGGGGCTGACCATCCCTTCCTGATATCTTGAAACACTCCAAAACTCTTCACACTAAATCTGGCAAACTGATCTTCCCGACAAAAACCAATCCTGGAAGTGCCTGCTAAGGGCCACCAATAATTCCTGGGCTGCCCAGCACTGCACACTGGGTACTGTCCCCTATGCATGGCCTGTGCTGGGTTCCAGGGCACCCCAAAAGCAGAACCTGGGGTCTCAGTGTTTAAGTCTGGAGGAGCTCCATGCTGGAGCACAGAGTGACTCTAGAACTTTCTATCCATTAAGAGGATCACAAGCTGCAGGGTATGGGACCAGGGATGTCTGGTCATCAGGAGTGTGGTGACAATGGGGATTTGGCACCCCAAACTATCACTCTACTGGATAGCAGAGTAGGCGAGGAACTCTTCAGTATCTGGGGGGAGATTATGGGTATCAGTCAGGTGTCCTCATGTTAGAGATTTCGCTTCAGTGGTGCAGGAAGAACACTTGGGAGGCACCCATGAGGGCCTGTTCTGGACATCCTGAGCCTCACTGAGAGAAACACAGAGCACAGCTGGGCATGGTCCGAGGTAAAACATGGAAAAGTGGAAAAAAGAAACGAGTTTCAGCATTGCATCCCAGAATGGAGGATAGGTACCCCTAAATTCCTGCCATGCTGGTGGGATGTTTCAGGTCATGGAGTTCTGCATGTGTGAGTGCGTCCCCATGAATGTATGTATCTATGAATGTGTGTGTTCATTATTGTGTGTGTCCCTTATTGTGTGTGTCCATGAATGTGTGTTCCATAAATGTGTGTGTCCCATAAATGTGAATGTCTATATATGTGTGTATCTATGAATGTGTGTCTTCACAAATGTGTGTCCTCATGAATGTGTGTCTTCTTGAATGTGTGTCAGTGAATGTGTGTCCCCATGAACACATGTGTCCCCATGAATGACCCCAGCTCAGGACATAAGGGGCACAGGGTGTGGAGGAGGCCATCTTTGCTGTGCACTACAAAGTCCCACAGTTAAGTATGATTACCCTCGACAGAGAAGTGTTCTGGGGAGTCTGGGAAGGCCGAAGTGAGTTGACCCAGGTTTGTCTGTCCCATGTTGCCCAAATGATCCTCGTCACCTATGACCAGCATCGACCACTCTCCCACTCAGGATGAGAGCATTTGCTCACTTGCAACACTTCCCCTTCTTGCCCAAGTCTGCAGTGTCCAGGGCAGCACCAAAGGGCAGCTGGAGGCCAGGGACCAGCAGGGAAATTTCTCTCTCTCTCTATCTCTCTCTTTTTCTGTTTATGTGTTTTGTCTATTTCTGTATCTCAGTCTATCTCTATCTCTGTTATCTGTCTCTCTCTGTGTTAGTGTGTCTGTCTGTCTCTGCCATGGCAAAGTTTTGCTCCAGCCTGACTTAACCCAGGTTAGTAGCTGGAGGCCTATGAAAATGCCCTTCTGAGGGCCCAACAGTGGTTGTGGCTGTGGCTGCCAAGGTCTTGCCCTAACTGTGGCCCCAGAGCAAAAATCTTCATAAAACAAAGGATTATTTTAGGTGTGAAAACAAATTGCCTGAGTTCTTAAAGGTCCACTTTGGGGCTGAGTTTGCACACTTGGCCTTGGAGCACCAGGACCCACCCAGACTTTGTACCTGGAAATTCTCCTCCTCCTCCTCCTCCTCCACTACCACCACCTCCTCCACCTCCTCTTTTTCTTCTTCCTCCACTTCCTCCTCCTTCTCCCTCCTCATGACCCTGACTCATCTCATTCCTTTATGCCATCACATCGGGGTTTCCATTTTCCAATGGCCAGGCCAGAAACACAGAAAGGGGTGAAGGTGTTTGCCCTGCAGGGTCAGTCCCATCCCCAGCAGGCACCAGCAGTTGGTCCTCTGAGCCCCATTGGAGGTGGTTCATGAGCTCTGAGTCAGGAGTAACCTCTGAGCACTGCTAGGTATGGCCCCCAAAACCAAACCAAACCAAATAAAAAAAAACTCAACCACTCAAGTCAACAATCTTGTGACCACATTACTTCATGACAATTTGCAACTGTTTTGTTTCTTTTGTTCTTTGAGTACTCAGGGGTTATGTGGGGATGGGTGGGTTTTACATTGGTGCTCAGGGTTACTCCCTGCTCTGCACTCAGGATTCACTCCTAGTTTGGGGGACCATATGGGATGCCGAGGCTAGAACCTGGATTGTCAGTGTGCAAGGCAAACACTCTTCCTGCTGTGCTATCCCTTTGGTCCTGATTTTGTGTTCTGTTTTGTTTTTGTTTGTTCAGTTGGTTGTTGTTCAGGATAGGTCCTGTTGGAATGTAGGGGTTGGGGGGACTCTCTGGGAAGTGGGAGATGGACCTACGTCAGCCTCATGCAAGGCAAGTGCCACCCTATAGACCTGACGTGTGTGGGTTTGATGAAAAGTTTCTGCATCTTTACCATTTCTGAGGACCCAGGCCCTCCCCTGCCATCCCTGTAACACCCTTGACAACTCGGAACAAAGGCAGCTGCCCCGAGAAATGTTCCAATTTCTCCTCAGGAGTGTTTGGACCACAGGGATTTAGGGACAGGGATGGAAAGTACCTGGCTCCCCAACAGCTGTGCCTTTGTCTCACACAGCTGTTGCATGACCCGGTCACCCTGTACAGATACAAGGTCAACTCCATCATCACGTCACGCCTGGTCGACACAAGCATCGAGGTCATGCTCATAAATACTTCCCCAGGTTCCGAGATCGCCTTGTTTGAGGTCCAGATCCCCAAAGGTGCCTTCATTTCTAACTTCTCCATGTGAGTAACTGTGGCAGATCCAGAAACAGGATGTGCTCCCTCATAGAGCACCTAGTGCCTACTGTCCACTGCCTGGGGAGTGAAGGGGTGGTAGCCCTGGGCATCACACTCACTGTCTTGTGCCAGCAAGCCCAGCACCACTTGTCACTGATTCCTCCCCTGGACCCTGAATATTCATTCATTTATTTCCCAAAGTCACACCCAATAGTATAAGGAGATACTCCCAATTCAGTGCTCGGGGCTGCTGCTACCATGACTGAGGGACCATGTGGTGCTAGAAATTGGTCCTTCAGGTTTTGCTTAGGGACCTTGGGCTCCCCTAAACTGGCCTCTCTTCCTGATCCCCAGGGATTCTTCCTGACTCTGTGCTCAGGAATCATTCCCAGTGGTGCTCGGGGATCCTATGGGATGCCAGGGATCGAATCTGGGCCAGTCGCATGCAAGGCAAACGCCCTACCCGCTGGGCTATCAGTCCATCCCCAAATTTTGTTTTGTTTTGTTTTGTTTGTATGTTTTGGGGTATTTTGGGGGGGGGTCACACCCGGCAGCACTCAGGGATTATTCCTGGCTCTATACTCAGAAATCGCTCCTGGCAGGCTCAGGGAAACATATGGGACACCGGGATTCAAACCACCGCCCTTCTGCATGCATCCTTACCTCCATGCTATCTCTCCAGCACCCCCAAATTTTGTTTTTGAAATTTAATAACCAGAACCTACTCTAGGGTGGTGTCTCCTCATTCCATAATTAATGTGAAGTGATGGAAGCAAGAATTGTGAATCAGACATTTGTTTTATTCTCTCTATCCAGAGGGAAACCTAGAAAACTGATGAAGTGAGTTTAGCTCCAATACTATAATCAAATAAGAGTTTAAGTATAGGGTTCAAAACTGTTATTGACTTAGTGGTAACGAACATGGTTCCCAGCTCAGTTCTCAGCTCTGAAATTCAAGACAAGCTTTGCCTTTGCATGACTGTGATTTCCATTAAATTTCACATCTGGTAAGATTTCACATCTGGAGCATTGGAGAAACACTTCGAACCCAGTGCCAATAGAAGGGGAGGTCCTCGTTGGATCAACTTCAAGCCATTCTGGGGTGCAGAGAAATGGCCAGGATACATGGACACACACACACACACACACACACACACACACACACACACACACACACACACACATTTCTTCCTGTCTGTGCTAAACCTCTGCTTCCCTCCTAGGACTGTGGACGGGGAGATCTTCACTGGTTTTGTTAAGGAGAAATCTATGGCCCATACTCTCTATGCCCATGCCATGGCGAAGGGAAAAACTGCCGGCGTGGTGAGGTAAGGGCAAGAGAGGGGAGGGGAGGATAAGCTGTCCCACGGAGTCCCCAGCCAGCCAGTCTTCACCACAAACCAGGTCCCCGCAGGCAGATGGTGAAGGCTTTCCAGAAGCCATGAGTCTTGTCTCTGTCCAGGGAAGAAAGTTCAGGGGCTGCATGTCATAAAATCTGAGGCTGGCGTGGGTGATGAGCATCTTCTTCGACCTCCCTGACCTCACTCATTCTTGTCTGAATCAAAGGACAGATATGGGATGCATGCTGGGAACAGGGGTGGAGGGCGGACAACGCTGGTGACAGGAATGGCCCTGATTCTTTGTCGACTATGTACCTTAGATATTACTGTGAAAGATTCGTAATTCACTTTGGTCATAATAAAAATTATTTAAAAAATAGAAAAGAAAGAGAAAGCAGAACAAGGTGCATCTGGCTAATGCTGCCTATGCTGAGTATTAGGTCAGGCTCAGCTGGATGGCCTGGGCCCCCAAGTCGCCAGCCTGCAAGCTCTCCCCTGATGTCTTCCTGGGCACCTCCCATAACAGCCAGCTTGATGATTTTTCTGTAGACTGGGTTTAATGGGGGAATAGACTGGGTAGGGCAGCTAGGGGCCTTACAGCCAACCTCTAAGGAGCGAGACAGAGGAGAGAGATAGGAGAGAGAGAGAGAGAGAGAGAGAGAGAGAGAGAGAGAGAGAGAGAGAGAGAAGTGAGGGAAAGGTGGAAGGAAATGCAGAAGCTACAAAGTAGCAGAAATGGCCAACAGTTTTTCCAGAAAAGCAGTCAGGGAAGCTGCCATCTCTGGGAAAACAGCCAGCAATAAGAGCAGCAACACCCACCAACCCCATCTCACCCCACTCCCGTGCATTTCAACTGGGGATTTATATAACCCCCCCTGCAACTGCCTTTAAGTGTCATTTACCAGGGGGTCATTTTAAAGGGACAGACCCCTTTTATGGCAGTTATGGCAGTCTAAACCAAGAATGGAGACCTGGATTTGGTTTTTTGTTCGTTTGTTTGTTTTGCTTTCTTATAACACCTTGATCTACCAAATTGTTAATAATATAGTCATTTCAGGCATTAAATATCCAAGCACTAATCCCACCAACTGTGTGACCTTCCCTTCACCAGTATCCCCAATCTCCCACCCACTCTCCCGACCTAACTCATTGCAGGAACAAACAAATTCATTTCATATTGCTGGTTATAGCACAAAGGCCAATGGAATGATCAAAACTTAGACCAATAAGGGTCCATTTGAAATTATTGTTCTCTCTTTTCATAAGGTTATGAAAGACAGTGTCTAAGGATTTACTGGTCTATGGTTGGAGCTAATGGATCTTCTGTGTTACTCTTTAGGCTAGCTGAGCTGGGGAGATTTCTAGGGAAATTTTCTACCCAATTTCTGAGAAGCCTACTGGGTTGACATGACTATAAAGTATTAAGGTCTTTTCAGCTGTGGATCCAACATTTATCAATCTCAAACATAGTTGGTGGCTTGGCAGTTTGATAAGGCTAAATCGCTGAGCTGTTTCTGTTGGAGGGTATAGGGGGTGGTGCTGGGCTACTGTAGTTCATGCAGAAATGGGGAATCTGCTCCCCACTTTCTGAGAAGACCTCAGAGAGATCAGCCAGGATTAGACTTCCTGGGAAGCATTAGCGATCGATATTTTCCAGGTGTGTTTCTGCCAGTGATATGAACCTAATGTTGGGCGCCTTTGGCCTATAGCAGGAAACTCAGGCATTGGGGACTGCCATGACCAATGCTGGTCATGGGAGCCTACCCAACAGGACCCACGCTATCTCTATGGGTCTGTGGGAACTGTCAAGGGAAAGTCTCTGTACCAATCACCTTGCTTCTGGGTCTCTCATGCACTCTCATTGGTGGACAGTGACTTCCCTGAGTCACCTTCCCTTCAGGAGCCGTGACCAGGATATGGACCACTTCAACGCAGAAGTGACCATGCATTCTGGGGCTAAGGTGCACTTTGTCCTTAAATACAAGGAAGTGAAATGGAGGACGCTTAATTCCTATGAGCATCGGATCTACCTGCAGCCGGGCCGGCTGGCCAAGCACTTGGAGGTAGGCGTTGAGGGGCTGGACTCCTTAACCTGACCTTGCAAAGTTACTGCCCTGCCAAGACTCTGGGTGCAGAGTTCAGGCTCCTCCCTATTTGGACAGGCTTCCTGGCTGCCAGAGGCTGTGCTGACAAGGACCCGTAACCAGGGGGCAGGCAGGCGGGTGGCAGCTTCCATGGCTCAAAGGTTTCCTGGCTCAGTGGCAGGGCCAGAGCCAAAGCTACTGGATGTTCCTGGCCTGACTGCTCTCACTTTGGGGCCCCCTTCCCGCTACTCTCTGCTTCCATTTCTCAAAGAGTCCTTCCATGATGTATCTAATCCTCCCATCCTCATGATAATCTTCACCATTGAGTTTGGGTCCACAGAGCCTTTTGGTGGGGGACACCGGTAAATTACTCCTGGCTCTACATTCAGAAATCACTCCTTAAGAATAGACGGAGAGAGAGAGATTGGAGATATTGTTCCTAGACAGCTCGGAGGACCATATGGAATGCCAGAATTAGAACCCAGGTCCATCCAGGTTGGCAGCCTGCAAGGCAAATGCTCTACTGCTGTGCTATCACTTCAACCCCAGAGTCTTTTTTTTTTTTTTTTTTTTTTGGTTTTTGGGTCACACCCGGCAGTGCTCAGGGATTACTCCTGGCTCCATGCTCAGAAATTGCTCCTGGCAGGCACGGGGGACCATATGGGGCACCGGGATTCGAACCGATGACCTTTTGCATGAAAGGCAAACGCCTTACCTCCATGCTATCTCCCGAGCCCCCCCCCAAAGTCATTTTTAATACTTTAAATTCAAAAGCTGGATCTTACATCCTTGATTATGATTTTCTTTTAGTTCTATTTAAAAGCATTTGGGTATTTGGGGGGGACTGTTTTTTTATTTTTTTCCTCCTAAAGCATGGAGGATCTTCTATTTCTGGCATTCATATTCTTCCCTGAGTTTTCTGCACTCATTGAAACTTCTCATGTATGAATGTGCTGGTTTCCAGAGAGGTTCCAGTTTATCTAGAGATAAACTAGAGATAAACTTGGAGCTGACAGATGAGCCTCCAAATCACATGCAATGCAGGGGTCCAGGTACCCTTTTCACACACCCCCATAGGTTGATCAGTGTTGTATATGAAAATATTTCCATAAGATTATATTTTGCCTGTTGTCCCACCTTGACATTCTAGGTGGGGGCGCTGTTGAGAGCCGAATAAATAGTTTGGAAGCAAGGTGTTCAGGGTCTTTTGCCAGAGTTGGCTGTCTGTCTCTAGGTGTGTTTTGGAGCTAGCAGCAGGCTGACAAAGGACTCCCTGCGCCCAACCTTTTACCCCTTAACCCTCCTGTCTGTGTGGATTATTTGCTACATGTAGTAATTCAGGCCTTATGATTAGCTTGGATGGTGGATGGAGGCCTGTCTTTAGGCTCTTGATCATGTGGCTCCACAACCCCGATTAACCGGGTCTGTAGGTTCATGAGAGCAGTGGGTAGAAATCTCACTCACATGCAGGCTTTAGGAAGTAACAACTTTATTCATACCCTAGCCACCACATGTGTGGCCTATATCATAACCAATTAAGCTTTCAGCCGTTCTTATCTAGCCCTGTGTCTTAACTTCTCTCGGCCATCTTTCCTCTGCCCTCCAAGCTGGCAAAGGTCCAACCGGGCAAAAGCCAAAGACCAAAAAAAGCCCCTTTCCTCTGGGTCAAAGTCCTTAAGTACCTTTCCAAGACCCCTCCCAGGAAATGGACAGGGTCTGCAGGTAAAGTTACAGGTCATCTCCTGTTCCCAAGACCCCACCCAGAAATGGGCGGGTCTTAGGTAGTTACCTGTACTCCAGGGTGGAGCTAGAGCTACGGATAAATATTACCAAGATCTCCCTCCAAAAGGGGAAAATGGGATGGGAATCAATTTCTCATTCTGGGAGCTCTTTGCAGATACGCAAACAATCCACAAAGGAGTAAACGGAACCCAACAAATGGGGCAACAGATCAGGTCTCCAGAAATATGGGGAAAAGAGTAAGCAGTTGAGCTGTCTTGGGAGCAACTTCAGTAAGTGGGGGCCTTGCGGGAATGCAACTGTCTGACTGTCCTGTGGTCTGTGGCCCTCATCACCATCGCAGGTGGATGTGTGGATCAATGAACCCCAAGGAATCCGGTTTCTCCACATTCCCGACACCTTTCAAGGGCATTTTGTGGGGATCCCAGTCATCTCTAAAGGGCAGCATAAGGTACCTCGAGAGTGGACACAATCTGAGCCTTCCATGGCGGGGCTTTGGGTACAGAACTGCCCTTGGCAGGGGGAGGGAGGTTCCCCCAGCACTGCCTTGCTCTGCATTGATGCCTCCATCCCTGCCAGGCCCACGTCGCCTTCAAGCCCACATTGAGTCAGCAGAGGAGGTGTCCAACATGCTGGGCCACGGCGGTGGACGGGGAGTTGGTGGTTATGTATGACGTGAGCAGGGAGAATACGGCCGGAGAGCTCCAGGTTGGCCAAGGGGCCAGGGCAGGGGATTGGGAGGGGGACCCAGGCTGTGTTCAGCTGCAGGGAGAGGTGTGATCCAGCCTCCCCAATCTTCCCCAAGAGAGAAACTGGGCAGAGGCAAGCAGGTCGGTTTCCCTGGTCCTTGTGTGTGTGTGGGGGGGGAGCAGGAAGTCACTGGACGGCTCTGGGTGAACCTGAGGGGACGACCCAAGAGAGGAAGAAGAAGACCAGCAGCCGTGACTTTGTGGGAGGCTTTCCTGAACCCCCTTTCTGCTGCCTGGTCTCAGAGCCCCTGGAATCACTGTTTCTAAGGGATGCTGTCCTTCCACCCTGTCCTTCATACAAACAGGAAAGGGGAACCAGGGAAAGGGGTTGAGATGAGTGCCCCAGGTGGCTGTGGGAGGGAGCGTACCCCATTCTCGAGGGACAGCAATGGCCCATCTGTCCTGGTGTTTGTTCCTGGGGTCAGAACGCAGCCGCCCGGCTGTGTGGACCCACTGGTCCAGGATCTTCTCCTACCCTATCACCCTACCTGCTCCCACACTCAGGCTCTTCTCAGCCAACGTGCTTTCTCTATGGGCTCAGAGATGCCCTTTTAGCTCAGGCTTCTACACCTGGCCTCAGGTGAGCCTCTACTTAATTGGCCAGCTGCTTCTGAGACTGGGAGGATCATAGAGGAGCAGATAGGGCTCCCCAGAACATTGAGAGGTCGGTCTTCCTTCCAGAACTGGAATGAGGGGTGTAGGAGTGTTAGGGAGGCATGAGGGAGTATATGAGGGGATGAAGTGACGGGTGCAGGAAAGAAGGCACAGGTGGGTCTGGAGGCCACAGTTTGGGGTACCTAAGAGCTGATAGCCTCCATTCCCAGGATACCTGTCACAAACCAGCCCTTGTGGGGACAATTTAATCACACCTACAATCTGTTTTTCAGGCCTCCAATGGGTATTTTGTGCACTATTTCTCTCCGGAAAACATGGACCCAATTCCCAAGAACATCCTGTTTGTCATCGATGCCAGCGGCTCCATGTGGGGAATAAAGATGAAGCAAGTGAGTCCCCAATGATTGGGGGTCCGCTGAGGCCCCTCCACACTCCTGTCCCAGGGTGGTACTTCCCAGATGGGTGCCTGGAAGTACCTACCAATCATGGGTTCCAAAGGTGGGTGAAGTAGAACATTGACCGTACAAATTCTCTCACATACGAGATGTGGAACCGCCTGTCTGTTCAGACACTTAGAACAAGGATATGTGAGAACAAACAGGAGACAGAGAATAAGAAGAGTGAACTCTGGAGTGCTCAGTGATTGGGAAAGGGGGAGAGATGTGGCCAGAGCAATAGCACAATGAGAAGGACATTGCCTTGCATGAGGCCAATCTGGGTTTGATTCCCAGCATCCCAAACATTCCTCAAAACCTACCAGCAGTAATTTCTGAGCACAGAGTCAGGAGTTCCTGAGCGCTGCTAGATGTGGCCCCAATTATTTTTAAAAATGGGGAGAAGAGGAGGAAGGAGCAGAGAAGACCAAGACTAGGCTTCATTCAAGGAGGTGAACATAGGGAAGCGAGTGATAGACTAAAAGCAGGAGGAACCACAGAGATAGCACAGCAGGGAGGGTGTTTGCCTAGCATGTGGCTAACCCATGTTTGATTCCAACATTCCATATGATCCCCTGAGTCTGCCAGGAGTGATCCCTGAGCGTAGAGATGGAAATCAGCTTGAGCACTTCTGAGTGTGACCAAAATAACAAACAAAAAAAGCAGGAAGAAGTGAGACAGAGCAAGGCCAAGGCTTAGCTCAAAGGCAAGTTAGTCACAGAGCAGGAACAGGAAGCAAGGAAGGTCCACGGGACTGAGCAGTGACTGGATCGTGGCCATGGAAAGATGAGTACGTACTTGGGCTAGAGAGACCCCTGGGAAGTCCCCCAACTCTGAGACCCCTGAGGTAGTGCAGGATTCAGTCATAGGAATGCAGAGACCAGGGATGGGGGCTAGAGGCTGCCAGAAGGAAAAGAAAAATTTGCTGAGCATGGGGGGAGTTCCCAGTCAGAATATCCTTGGAAAGCAGCCCCAGGAAAGCAGGGAGGAGGACTTTGCTACTGGTTTCTTCTGTGTCCTGGGGACTCTATACTCAGCCTCTATGTGGCCCCCCAGACGGTGGAAGCCATGAAAACCATCCTGGACGATCTCCGTGCCGAGGACCACTTCACCGTGGTTGACTTCAACCACCACGTTCGCACCTGGAGGAGCACCCTAGTCCCAGCCACCAAGACACAAGTGGCCAGTGCCAAGAAGTACGTGGAGAAAATCCAGCCCAATGGAGGTGAGCAGGGGCATGGAGCCCCTCAAAACCATGACTCTATCTTCCCAGGCAATGAGTAACAAGGCGCTGGGTCTCACCTCCCAGAGCGCAACATAGGAATGTTCATGCTAAGATCCCAGCTGAGGAAGTCGGGGATTTTATTCTCCCCAGAGCCAGACTTTGACAGCTGAGGCTGGGGAAATGTTCGGAAGTTCTGAGCACTGATGCACAAGTCATGTCCACCTCCAGAAAAAAAAAAAAAACATTGTCATATACAGCCAGATATGTCATGGAGTTCTCCCTGTGCACCCCTCGCAGGCACAAACATCAACGAGGCACTGCTACGAGCCATCTCTCTCCTGAACGAAACCTATAACCTGGGGCTTCTGACCCCCAACTCCGTGTCGCTCATTATCCTGGTCTCAGATGGTGACCCCACAGTAGGCAAGTGACTCTTTCCTCACTGTGTGTGCATGGAACCTTTCCCTAGACCTGCATGCCCCCTTGGGTGCTACAACATTGGGATCTTCTGACCCAGAGTCCTTTACCCAACTGGGCTGGTCCCCGGCATTTTTTCATTTTTCTACTCCAAAAGTCTTGGTTCTGCTGCTACCCCTCTACAACATAGGGGTGTGGACTCCTGGTTTAGGGCAGACCCTATTTCCTCCAGGAAAAGGGTAATAGGGGAGGGGGAAGTATGGGGACTCTGTGTCATTAGTGCCTTGGGTCAGGGCAACAGGAGTCCCCTCCACACTCTTTTCATTTCCCCTGAACCAACTCAGTGGTTGCACCCTGAAGCCCTGTCCGGTTTGCACTGAGTCTGTTTTGGGGCTCCTGGTAAGAATGAGTGAGCACTCATCTGCCGTCTGCAGATGAGCTCGGCCTCTTAGGGTCCCTGCACCCCATCCAAGATGAGCCTGAGACTAGAGCAGCCATTGTAATATTGCTAAGGAGTCAATGGTGACCCATATTTAGGATTCAACATTAAAATCATAACAAAGATGAGATGGGAGCCAGAGTGACAGCACAGCGGGATGGGCATTTGTCTTTCATGCAATAGACTGGGTTCAATCCCTTGCATGCTATATAGTTCCCCAAGCAGCACCTGGAGTGATTCCTGAGTGCAGATCCAGATATAACCCTTGCATGCTGCTGGGTATGGCAAGGAAGGAGGGAAGGAAGGAAGGAGAGCAATTGTGCAGTAGGAGGGTTTTCGCTGCACACAAGTGACTTGGGTTCCAGCATCCCCAAGCACCCCATATGGCCCCTGAGCCCTACCAGAACTGATTCCTTAGTGGGACTCCCCAGCACACAGATTCTCCCAAGCACCACGGCCCTCAGTCAAGCAGGCACCAAAACATGGTCCAATGGGTAGATAGTCCCAGCCCCACTGTGTGTTCACTGATCCATCTCTTATGGAAGTGTCCCTGGGGAAATGCCGTGTGTGTGTGTGTGTGTGTGTGTGTGTGTGTGTGTGTGTGATGGGCAGAGAGTATGAGCTAGATGTGGGCATGTTTCCTGTGCTGCCCTCTGCTCTACCTGGCCATCCTCTTTACCCTCAGGCGAGCTCAAATTGTCCCAGATCCAGAAGAATGTCAAGCAGAACATCCCAGACTATGTCTCCCTGTTCAGCCTGGGCATCGGGTTCGACGTGGATTTTGACTTCTTGAGACGACTCTCCAACGACAACCAGGGCATTGCACAGAGGGTCTACGGGAACCAGGACACTGCCAGTCAGCTCAAGGTGGCCCAGCGTGCCTGCCTGGCACTGGCACGGGCTATGCCTTTTTTGTCCTTGCCTGTGAACCCCCTAGTGGTGCCTGATGGGAAGTGGGCACCCACTCCTACTGAGCCCCAAATGTTTCTACCTGGACCCTCCTGCACACACACACACACACACACACACACACACACACACACACACACACACACACACACACCATGCCCTTTCTCTGGCCCAGACTCTCTAATG
>PVKC010025950.1:0-16295 GCA_004027635.1 Crocidura indochinensis | reverse complement strand
ATGCACTTAAAATTTGTTATAAGGTTATTTCTTATGTTGAACATTCTTATAATTTTAAAAATGTTGTCCTGATTCAAACACAATACAAAAATCATGATTCTTTTTAAAAGCTATTAGAAGACAAATTGTGAAAACTTGAAAGTTCATTTTTGTGAAATTTTTGTAAAATTATTTATAACTAATATCAATTCAGTATACTTAATTTTAATAAATGTTACCTCTGAATATCATAATCACATCTATAGATGATGAATAGTGTTATATCATTTAATCGATAAGTAAATCAACTACATACTTATTATTGAAGCTTAAATATAGACAACTGAATATTGTACTAAAATATATGTTTTGTTATACTTTGTAAATTTCTACAACTATAACATAGACAAAAATAAACAAACTAACACATTTTCTAGGAAAATTTTAGTCACAAATTTCCAATACAGCAATGTATCACTGAATTTAACAAAAGTCAGCAGAATGATGTCTGGGTTCTAAGATGAGATATAGTGGAAGCCAGAAAGATTTTATAAAAAAGAAACTGAAGAAACCACCTTTATAATCTAAAACAAAAGTGTTAATAGCAAAATGGAGAATTTAGAGTATCTAAGATACTCAGAAGTGCTGTGGAGAATTAAAATCTCAAACAAGAAATATAGTCTTGTTATTACAATGCAAAGTCAGATTGGAGTTTAACCACAAATTGTTAGCAGGAGTTCTTGATTAATTCTTTTTGTCCAAAAGCAGCTTATCTCCCACCCCTAATTAAAAGTATTCCCTATAGATTTTGTGCCTCCCTCCCAATTTTGTGGCGACTTTGTTAGGAAAACTTCATAATTTGTCCACTATTAAAAGAAATGAAAGTCATGGTGTGGAACTGGAGCAGGCAGAAATGGTGTTTAGCCATGTTCAAATGAAGCCCATCACTTTGAGGAAAAATTTATAGTCTTTCCTCTGCTGTGCTGTGCTGTGCATTTCAGTTCATGGCCAATAAGAAATTTATCAAAAGAAGGCAACAAGATATATGGAAGTAGCAAGTGAGAGTTTTTAAAGCTTTTATGAACTAGAGTAAATCTTGAAACTGAGTTTCATCTCTAAAAGTTGGACTTTCAGGTATAATTGCAGGTTAACATTTGACATACTGTGTAAATGAAAAATGTAAGACACAAGAAAAACCTGTCTCTAATAAACCTAAGATGCCTCCATTATCAGGAGTCCAAGAGGAAATAAAAAGACCCATTGCTGGAATTACAATTACAATTAACACTGAAGATCACAGAACACTGGATCCTGCCTCTCTTCAAGAAATTGTCCCCTTGGGTTCTGTTTCAGTTAACACTTGCCATGCCAAATATTATATATTTTTATGCAGTTTTCAGACATTTTTAGGGATTCAGCAAGATGCTTAGATATTTATTTTAAATCTTCTAGTTAAATAATATCGGTCAGGCATTCAAATTTATAGTCCTTGTATGCCGATTCCATGTCAGCCCAACCAAGCTCAACTGAAGACCATATTCTGCAAGAATTTAGCATGGTTGAAAACTCATTTCATTCACATTCATTTTTTACTTTATTTAAAATCTATTTTATGTTTCACTAATTCAAAACAAGTTATATTTTTTTCTTATCCTGTTTATTCTTGGACTTTGCCACATTGATTTTAATTCATTATTGATAGTACAAACATTTAAAAGATGTTATATTTGTTCATTATTTTCCCAGAAATTATTAAAGAATGAAAGTGAATGAGGAGAGTCTTTAGGGAGAAACTTTGGACTAATCTGTAAAAATTTCCTCTTTGAGGAATAGACTATTACTTGGTGATAAATGAACCTTGGTAATAAGCAATATCTTTCTTGAACTAAACTGGAAAGTCTGCATATCACCATGTAAAACATAAAATAAGTATATATAAAATAAACATATAAAACCATAAAATTCTCAAGTGTATAACATTGATTGACTTGTAATGGTTTATTCATATAAGATATCAACATATATAGCCCTGATTTTCAAATTTTGGCCATTTTGGTATGCAAGTGAATTATTGGTGAGTAAACCTGCAACTCTGTACTGATTTTTTATCAAGTGTTCAAGACCACAGTGCTATAAAGTGGGAGACCCACAATAGCAATGGGGTAGACAGGTTATAATGAAGAGAGGATTGAGCTGGGAATTGGAAATTAGGTTCAAGTCCCAGTTCTGTTGCCAACAAGCTGTAAAAACCGTTCTGCTCCTTGGTTCATTATTTATTTACTATTTATACCTTGCCTATTTCTAAAACAGATTGGAAGTGGCTTTCTATAAAAACCACTAATGTATCAGCACTCTTTTACAAGGTAATAACCCAAGTTTTAAAAAAAAAAAAAAGGAAGTGATAACAGCAAATCTAAGCTTAGGGACTATGCAATAACGGAACACAAAATGCTGCTGTGAACTTCACAGCTACAGAATAAAGCAGAAAGCATGATATTCCACTCTCATAATCTATAGGTTTCTATTCTTTTCTTTCAAAATCGGATGGGAAATGAGCATTGAATAATATCATACTGGAAGCCTTTTCCAGGTTCAAGTGTTTCTAGATAAGTATATTTCTGAAAATAATTCTTCATATTTTCCATATTCTTCCTATAAAACAGATTTTTAGAATAAGACTGAGCAAAAAAGTTGAGGGACTATGTTATTTACTTACAATATGTGTAATATTTTTAACCATGGGGCTTTAGAAATATGAAATAATGGTAATACAACAATGACATGGTTTAAAATAAGTGCAAAAATTCACATTATAAAATAAAGTACATAGAAGTCTTTATCAAGAGAGAACTTCTGTGTAAGACTTAATTTTAAAAAGTAAAGGGTTGGTCCAGAGAGTTAGCACAGCAGTAGGGCGTTTGCCTTGTAAGTGGCCAACCCAGGACCAATGGTGGTTCGAATCCCAGCATCCGATATAGTCCCCCGTGCCTGCCAGGGGTGAGTTTTGAGCAGAGAGCCAAGAGTAATCCCTGAGTGCCGCTGGGTGTGGCCCAAAAACAAAACAAAAAGTTAAGACTTAAGAAAAATGCAGATAAATAAGTAAAAAAAATAAGGTAAAAAAAGTTAGACTTTTAAAGCAAATATGGTAGTAGCTGATTCAGGACAAAGTCCACAGTGAAAACACTTGTTTGTTCAAAGATACTGCTTTACTCTACTGACTGATACAGTATTTTGGCTCCAGGTTCAATAGAATCTTTGAGTAGGTATTACTCAGTCCCTTGTGACCTGTGTTTCTGGACAATGTTTTAGAGTACTATCTTGGTACATTCTCAGAGATAAGATTAGTAAACACAATATTGGTTAACAATTATTGTATTGAGAAGAACTAAAAAGAATAGAATGTTATAGGAAAACAAATAAACAAAATGTATAGGGACTGGAGAGGTGGTGCAAGCGGTAGGGCATCCCATATGGTCCTCAAAGCCAGGAGTGATTTCAGAGCGCATTGCCAGGAGTTGCCCCTGAAAGTCACAGGGTTTGAACCAAAACCAAAAAAAAAAAAAAAAAAGAAAAAGAAAAAAGAAACAAAAAGTATCTAGCCACAAAGAGTTTTAAAAGATGGTCAAGAAAATTTGTGGAGTAATTTTTTGTCTTCATTTTTGAGGTTTGGTCAACAAACTTACCTCTGACTTAATGTGCTCAGGCATATTCCTGGAAGAGATTTGAGGTCATATATATGGGCCAATTTTGCTAGTTTGGAAGATATATCTGGCAGTGTTCAGTGTTTATTCCTAGCTCTGCACTAAGAGGTTATTTCTTGTGGATGTTAGATTCCATATGGGGTGCTGGGGATTAAATCCAAGTCATTTACATAAAAAACAAGCACCTTACTCAAGTGCTATCTCTCTAGTTCACTTTTAAGCTTTACATTTGTTTGTTTGGGATCATAATAGGCAGTGCTTATGGCTGGTTTACTCCTGGCTTTGCACTTAAGTATTATTCTTAGTGTGATTCTAGGGACGATACAGGATGCCAGGGATCAAATCCAGGACTGCTGCATGAAAAACAAGCACTCTACCCATTGTATTATTTCACTGGCCCCTTTGGTATAATTTTTAAGAAAAAAAAAGTGGTATGATAAAGTTAAAAACAAAACCATGCAAACTTTCAGTGAATATTGTAGCAACTTGAATAAAGAATATGTACTTGGATTAAAGAGAATTCACAGAAAAGAAAAAAATGGAAACATTTATCAAGCCATTACATTTGGGGGTAATAAAAGTCCTTGAAATTTGTGGTTTTCAGGCAGCTGCATTTTTTCACTCATTTGACGATTTCTGAAATACAATTTGCCATTACTAATGTTGAGATGTTGAGGCATATACTGAATAGAATGACAATAAGGACAGTCTCCTATCACAAAGAATTATTTGGCCCTAACTTTCACTAGTGCCATGGCTGAAATATACTTTAAACAAAGAAAGGCCTGGGTTTGTACTTTGGGATCACTGCTTATGAATTTAGAATTTGCTGATTTATTGTAATTTTCTGTTACATTTTTGATACTGAGGATAAAATCTAGTACTAAATGATATGCATAACATGCACTCTACATGAAGTAATATTGCTTGCCCCTGAGAAAGCTGTTTTCAATATAATTAAAAGTTCATACTTACTAGTATAAATATACCATATTCTCTTTGACTTCTTAAAAAAATAGTTAACTAGGCGTTATACAGGCATCTCTCTTTCTCTTGCTTTGTCTTTCTGTCTTTGTCTATGTCTCTCAATCTCTCACACAAACACAGTCTGACTCTTGTTGTCTCTTTCATTTTGGTCAAATCAAACTGTTTTCAGGGCTTACTCCTGGCTCTGCATTCAGGGATCACTCCTTTTATGTTTGGGGGTGTGATATGGGGTACAAGGGATCAAACTTGATTGGTCATGGGCTCAAAGTAAGCACTATTGCTTAAGCTCCAGTTTTATTTTATCTATGACTCAGGACCCATCAGTTCTCATTAACCAGATCTTTGAAGCATTAAAGATTGGTTCAAGCATTATCCATGCTTGACATATATTAAAAGCTCTTATTAAAATTATTTCCTGAGGGGCCAGAGCAGTGGCACAAGTGGTAGAGCATCTGCCTTGAGTGCGTTAACCTAGAAAGGAACACGGTTTGATCCCTCAGAGTCCCATAAGGTCCCCTAAGTCAGGAGTGATTTTTGAGCGCACAGCCAGAAGTAACCCCTGAGCATCACTAGAAGTAGCCCAAACAAACAAACAAAAAAAAATACTTCCTGAATTAGTCTCTGAACTCAAATGTTAAATATTGTGATTTAAAATCATTAAGATTTTGGTTCTCGTTTTCACGCCTTTTCTTCCTTAACTTTCATGCCTTTTTTGTTGTAGTCGTTGTTTTATTTTATTTAAAGACCTTGATTACTTACATGATTGTGTTTGGGTTTCAGTCATGTAAAGAACACCACCCATCACCAGTGCAACATTCCCATCACCAATGTCCCAAATCTCCCTCCTCCCCACCCAACCCCCGCCTGTACTCTAGACAGGCTTTCTATTTCTTTCATACATTCTCATTATTAGGATAGTTCAGAATGTAGTTTTTTCTCTAACAAAACTCATGCCTGTTTGTGGTGAGTTTCATGAGATGAGCTGTAACTTCCAGCCCTTCTCTCATGCCTTTAATGAATGATGTCCCAAATTTTACTGCGTCTAAGCAGTGTTCGTGACACTGATAAAAGTAAATATTTTAGCATTTTTAGTGTACAGCCAACCTTCTAAGCATTTGATAGCCCAAAACTACAATAAAAAATTACCTCAAAGAAAACAGAATAAATATGATTTTTAATTACATGAGGAGGAATATATTGGCCCATATAATTGATTTTGAAATTTCTTTTTCTCTGGGATTTTGAATAAATTACTGCAGACTTTAAGTTTACTTAACTTGGAATCTTTAGTTTGGAAATCAGTAAAGAACGAAATTGAACCTTTGAAATAATGCCCATAGTGTATCTGATTTGAATGGGACATTATTTTTTTTTTTTAAATCTGCCATTTACTAACTGTTTCAAATGATAATTTCAACTTAGGCTTCTTCTAGAACTATTAATTTTTTTCTGACATTTTTCTTTATGATTGACATTTACCAAAAAAATTCCCCTAGTTGGTTTCATGTAATTAACATTATTATTGCTTTGGTTGACATTCTTCCCTCTACCTAATTCTGTAAAGAGTAGGAGGTGTTTTGAGCCAAAGATAAAATTATATTGCTCAGAAGCATTCTTGCCATACAAGAAGCTCCCAGTAACACATAAATATGACACTATAGAATACTATAGAACCAGTAAGAAAGGGAGATTTTCTTCCAAACCACAAGCAGAAAGAAATAGTTTCCGTGATAGTCTTTATTATTATAAATGTTTCAGAATAGAAGTGAGCAGGGGAAAAATACTTTCATTTCTGCAAAATACAATTTCCTTATCTTGAGGACAATTGTCATTTTATAGATACCACATCTACCCTTTCTTTAGTCTAACTAGAAAACAGCATTATACTGTTAACTAAGTATGTGACTAGAGGGGCTCATTAGAGAACAATAAAAGGATTGAAGTCATTTATTCATTGGTCTGTTAAAGTTACTCTATATGTGTGCAATTGCAAGCAAGTCTGAATGCATCCAAAAGTAAATGCTTCTCACTTTTTTGCTCTTTACAGTAGATCCTGGATTTAAGGATTTATGAGCTGTCAGAATTTCAATAACTGAAAATGTCATTCTGTTTCTAATGATATACTTGATTAAACTATGAAGATACAGAGCAGAGATTCTTCATAAGTTTATTGAGACCAGTCTGTATTAAATGCTTTCTGTACTGGTAACCAATTTTGACTGAATGTCTTCTATGCATGTCTGACACTGTGCCAAGGATTCTTTCCATAACGTTTTATTTAATACTCTTGTTTCTTAGAATTATCTGTTCACCAAATCAAGAGAAATACATTTTCCAGTCCATTTTAAGTTAGATGGGACCAGGGAACTAAGTTATGATCAATAAAATATAGGCAGGAGTAATGAATGCCATTTTTTCCAGCTTGCACATAATAACTCTCATGTTCTCTCGTACCTGCATGTTGTCTCTCATTCTTTTCTCATTGGTTGGTTATATGGAGAGAATCCAGGAGAGAATTGTGAGGTATATGATAATAAATAAAAGAAGAGAGCTTGGATTCTATGGATAAGGCACTCAAGAAAGCTAATGGTGATTGTATTAAAGGAGCAATAAATAAAGTTAAATAAAATTAAGCGACTGAATTTCACTACTAGTTCTATAGTGGATGACATTATTTAACCTGTTCAATAAAAGCAACTGTGAACTATAAAACTATGAAATGATCGAAAACCTAAAATATGCAGTACTTGCCTTAGAGGATTGGTGATAGGCAGTACAGGAGACTGATAATAAAGACTCAAAAATGAGAACTCATATACTTCAGTAGCAAAGCAGCCAGCAATCCTAATACCTTCAATAGTGAAGAAGGCAAACCACATGCCCACTGAGCCAGCAAGCAGCTCCAGTGGAAAATATGGAAGACTAAAGTGGCTAGAGAGTGTTGGATCTCATTTATTATTTTGATAAGACACAGTCAGAAAGAGGTGAACCTTTAAAGACCTACCTGTGTTGCAAGTAGAAAAAGAGGAAATTTGAGAATCATAAAGTAGAGGCTTTGTTTCTCAAATATCCAAAGATTTTTTATAGAAACTCAGAGAAGTAATCTATTGAAGAAAACCATAAATGCAGAGTGTGTTTTTTTATTAAACTATGATATCTACTATTACCAGGAGAGTGAAAATCATGGAGCTGAGAAAAATGTCTAAAAGGGGAAAGTCTAAAATCTAAGCCTAGTAAATCAATATGATTGGAAATGTTGACATTTCTAACTAACTATAATTACAAACCATTGTGGAGTAAATTCTATCTCCTAAATTCATACTTTGGAGTTCTAATTCCAAATATTATCTAGTATCCCAAATATAACCAGTATTCCAGTATTCATACTGGTTATATATGAAGGTAATAAAATTAATCTCAGGATGAATTATAATCTTATATAAGTGATAGCTTAAGAAAAAATTGGAAAAGGACTAATTCTGAGAGATATCTAGTGAAGATTGAGAACGGAGAAACAGAAAAAAATTAGCTTCCTGCATTTTCTTTTGAATTCTCTTTAGTATTGCTGTGATTTTAAGTTCTTGTTCCAACACTGTACATAATCACATGTGTACCACCAGCCTCACATTGTCCTTTGATCTCTGACACTACAGCAGCCCAGGTTCCTCACAGTACAGAACCTGAGAAGAACTTCATTTAGGCCTTTTCATTAAACCACAAACTCGGTTTGCTGGAAATAGCCAAGTGAGCCTCAGCTGGATTCGCAGGTTATCCTGAATACAAATTGGAAGACAAAATATGTAAGTCCTAATGAAGGAAAGAACATAGCTGAGACATTGGTTTGTATTTTCCATTCTTTTTATTTCTTCTTGGATTCATAACTAGACTACTTTTTCAAGTACCTTAAAGATAATTAGGCAATATGACTTGGATGGAAGTTAAGAAACATCAGTAAAATAGTGTATGATGTTTGCAATAATGACTTCTAAAAGTATCTTACAAAATATTTCTATAACAATATTCACCTCTGTTATCTTCTCCCTCTTTTACCCCCTTTATCCAAATTGATGATGGCAATCCTATGCAGAACTCCAAAAGCAAGGGTATAGAAATTTCTAGAGATGAAAGATCTCCGAGTATCTGCTTAAAAGGCAGCTACTTACAAAGAAATGACTAGTCTAGGACAGTCTCATTGGATTTTTTGGGAGAAAGAGTAATAAAAGAATTTATTTGCTTCAGTCATAAAACTTTAAGATTTATTTGTCACAGAAGCAAGTATTATTGCTTTTACTGACTCATGTACTTTCTAATAATCCTGAAAAATAACAAAAGCTACAGATTACAGAGTAGTCTCTTCAGCATTACAAAATTTCTCAGATTGTATAGTAAATTAGTATGCAGTTCTTGCTCAACTCATGATAAATTCATTTTATTCTCAGAATGAAGAGGGGGCTAGTTTGATATTATGTCACCGTGTAAAAACATGGAAAGAAGGTCTTATATGAGAGATATGTAGATTTGACATTTCAACAGAATGTGTGTACTCATTTATATACACACACATATCCAATGCTTGTATTAAATTCAATCAGCTACCATGTGTCTGGTTAGAGTGACTCAAATAATTACAAATGAGGAAAAAAGCATCAACATCAGAAAAATTTTATTTGACCCTTATCCATATTAATTTATAGCAAGTATGATGAATTATGAACATGAAAGGGGGAAGAAGTCATTGCAATGTTAAATGACTATAGTATAGAATGTCTGAATAGAAAAAATAACTAATGAAACAGACTAGGTCTCAAAACAGCTATCAAAATGCCACATGGAACTGAAATAGTGCTGCAGATTGGGGAATTAGCACAACACAAAAGCCAGAGAGCAGTTTTTAAGGACTCTAAAGAGAATGAAAATAACACTTGGATAAGGAAGCATTAGCGTATCATAGTTCACAACATGCAGCAACATCCTAATAAGAGATCTAATAGCAAGTACTTCCCTTGTGATTATTTCCCAGGATGACTAATAATATAGGGAATTAAATGAAATACATTAGAATTGGTGTCATAGAAATCAAACTTACATGTTTAACGAAGGAAAGGTAACAACCAATAGATATTTTTCCATTGGGAATTTCCATAGATTTATTGACGCCTTTGTTTTGAACATTGGAGTTATAGTCCATGTTACTGACAGTGTATTATGATCAGTCAGAATTGAATTTTTTCTTTCTATTCAGCTATGATTAGGTGCTGAGTAGGAGCAGGAGCAATAGGCAACTGTAATAAATGGTGCCTATACCACAGGAGATGAGAAGCAGAGATCTATGATTCTACTCCCATAGACATTCAGCAGAGCCTGATTTAGTGACTGCAGAAATATAATAAGTAGGTAGATTCATGGTCTATGCTTGTGCTTGCAAGATATTTTACTCACAATTCTAATATCACAGATAATCATTTGGGGTTTTATTGGCTCTTTCTTTTTTCTTCATTCTTCATTCCTCCCACTCTCTTCATTCTTCCTACCAACTTGACTTATTTTCTTCCTATATATTCTTTTTTCTACCTTTCCTCATATATGTCTTTCCTAACTAACATATGCATACATATTTCTGCTGATCATAAAACACTTGAAAAATTTAAACATTGAAATTAAAGTAGTTTTTCATTAAACTTTAGAACAAGAGTAAATATTTTTTTTATTTTAACACCTTGATTACATATATAATTGTGTTTGGGTTTCAGTCATGTAAAGAACACCACCCATCACCAGTGCAACGTTACCATCACCATTGTCCCAAATAAGAGTAAATAATTTATGACATCTACAACCATAAAGAAATTATATAAAATATTCCCTTTGTCATTCCCCTACTATAGTCAGTCTTCCTTTATCATCTTTCATATTCTCTTTTACTTTCCTCTAATTTACTTAGTTTGCTTTTAGAAGCCACAGTCAGTGGACCTTGAGGGGTATCAAGGACTACTCTCAAATTGATGATCATGAGTCTATATGGTTCAGTGGAGCTTCCGGGAAGATCTGATGTGGTAGAAGGAAGCTGGGCCCATGGCATGAAAATAGGAAGCCTTCAAGCTCTCTTTTAATTTATTATTTAATCACTCTTCTCTGGATTTTATCTTGGTTCTAAAGTTTACTAAGGAAGTTTCTGCTAGGAGGAAATTTTTACTTTTTCAACTTAACTCTTTTAGGATAAACTTCTTGTAAAGCACCCATACTCCATTTTTATGATTTTAGCTAGTCCTTTGATTATGTCTTTTCACACACACAAAGGACATCTTCACTTATACCTCATGTTGCTTATTCTTCCTGCCTGGTACAGCAAAGTTAAATCTAGGTTAAGGCTCAACTCTGCAGGAATTTTCTCTCCTTAGATAAATTCCTTAATCTTTGAAGTTCTACTTACCTGTCCCCAAAGCAAGGGAAAATGCCTACAATTCATTTAAATGTTATGTTACAGATATATATGTTGCAGAATATAGTTACATGGGAATTATCTACTCACATATTATTTATATCATTGACATCTAGTAAGCATTAGCTTCTTGGCAGCCTAGGATTTCTTTATTAAAAGTCAGCATGTGGGCTTTTAATTTTTTTGTTTTTTTCCTCCCATAAATTCCTAGTCAATCAGCTGGGGACTCCTCTCTTTCTTTGTGCTACCTTAGATATAGGTAAAGGTTCTTACATACTCAGGATAGTGGGTAAAACAACTTGCCTATGTTTGCTTGCTTAACAAGGATAAATGACTCTCTCTCTCTGTGGTTTATGTTGAATGCCTGATAATGCATCTCCAAGAGAAGCACTTAGCAAGAAAACCCATAAATATGGCTATAATGTTTATTCAAAGTACTCTATTTGCAAGGCCAAGTATACAAATGAAGGATGAAAACAGACAAAATGGGTCACTAAAATTAGCCTGCACTATTTGTGAGGCAGATGATAATAATAATAATACAGTGTGTTGTCTTTTAGAGTCTATGTTCCAAGGAGCTTAAGTTACATAAGAAAGAATTATTGCAAGAAAAAAATATATTATCTTATACCCTAATATGATATCTGCTTGTCTGGAAATGCAGGTCACTAAAATATATTGGTAAAGTACACTCTTTAGAAGGTCCTTAGCTTCCCAAACCTTGACATTTGAATATTATATAAAGGCCATTTATATTCTTTGGTTTTACACACAACTGCATCTCCTTCGCTGAGCACTTTAACAATTACATCCTACGGGAATGGAACGTAACTCAGAGGTTATTTACCATTTACACAAGACAAATAAAAGAAAAGAGAATAACTGTTTGATCATGAAAGAGGAACTAAACTTAATCCAGATTGATCCAAATAATAAAAGGTTGGGATACAAGAAGGCAGATTTTGCTTCAACCAAGGGAAGGGGATAGAAGTAAACTAAAAATATTACATTATGTGTGAACAGCTGCACTTAAAATTTTCAATTTCATATTTTCATACTAATTCAGTTTTCTTTAAGACTGTTATTTTTTCTTGACAAAAACGAAAGAGGATATAGACCAAAGATGTTTATGGGTTTTGTTCTTGCCAATAAGGTAACTTAAGTTTCACTGACATTCTTTGCAGTTTATAATTCACTCAGAAACAATCTTCCCATTCTCCTTTCTCTTTTTGTAATCACAATGAATACTTCTTGCCTAGAGTTTCTGAAAAATTCACTTTGTCATTGAAAGTGGAATAAATTCTCTATTGTTAAAAATAGGTTCTCAGAGACTATAAAGTGAAGAGTAATGGGTCGCCATTGAGGGGTATAGGTGTGCCTGCCTGAGAGTGCCCTCCCTGAGAAGCTCGGAGACTGAGGGATCTTAGATCCGTCTGATCAGGGTAAGTGCAGGCCCCCACTGCCTTCGTCATTGAAGTGTACCCAGACGTGCCTGCCTGGAGAGTGCCCACCCTGAGAAGCTCAAAGACTGAGGGGTCTTAGACCCCAACTAGGGCGAGTGCAGACCTCCACTGCAGTAGCCATTGATGGGTACCTAAGCATGCCCGCCTGAAAAAGTGTCCCCCATGGGAATCTCAGAGACTCAGGATTCTTAGACCCACCCGAACAGGGTGGGGTCAGAGGTGTGCAGTTGCACTTCATCACTTCGCTGCTGCAGACTCTTTCTAACTAATGAACCCCAACATAACACATAGAAAATATCAAATGACAAGGGTGACAGTGGGGAAACCTCGCAGGCAAACACCATGCACAGAGAATAAAGATGATAACTCTGATGATTAAAAAAATACCAACCATCTGACTAATCTCTCAGATAAGGAGTTTCAAATAAAAATATGGCGGATCCTCATGGAAATCAAAGAGAACATAGCTCTAGCTGAACAGAACAAAAAGATAAAAATCAAAAAATTCCAAACTGAAATAACAGATCTGAAAAAGACAGTAGCTGAACTAAAAACTTCAATGGAAAGCCTCTCCAACAGGAAAACAGCAACTGAGGACAGAATCAGTGAACTGAAAGATCTTATGCAGAACCACTCCATACAGCAGAAGAGATTGGCAAAGAATCTAAGGCAAAAGATCAGAAAATGAAAAAAATACTCAAGGAATGTGAACAGATTAAAAAAGAAGTCTTTGATTAACTCAACAGGAACAACATAAGAATCATTGGAGTCCCAGAGGCCCAGGAAGGAGTTCCCCAGGAAGAAACAATAGTCAAAGACATCATCACAGCAAAACTCCCAGAGCTAAAGACTGCATGGAAACAAATCCTGCATGCCAAAGAGTACCAACAAAAGAGACCCGAAGAAAAACACCCCAAGACACATCCTAGTTACGATAACAAATTCCACAGATAGAGACAGAATACAGAAAGCAGCAAGATCACAAAGGGAAATTACATTCAGAGGAGCAACATTAAGATTTACAGCAGATAGGTCACAAGAAACTCTCAATGCCAGAAGACAGTGGTGGGATATTGTGACAAGGCTGAATTAAATGGATTCTTCACTAGAATACTGTACCCAGCCTGACTCATTTTCAGGTTTGAAGGAAGGATACATATCTTCACGGATAAGCAACAGCTCAGAAACTTTATAGATGCAAAACCAGCTTTAAAGGAATCAAAGGATATGTGCAACAGGAAGAAATGCACCCAATGAGAGACCAGCAAATTATCAAATACAATTATTGACAAATTTGAAAGAGGATATCAAGAATAACACAATAATTGTGGGAAACTTCAACACAGCCCTGTCAACACTTGATAAATCAACCAAACTGAAATTCAACAAAATTGAATAGCCCTAAAAAGAGAAATGGAAGATAGAGGTCATGTAAATATATATAGGACATTCCATCCCCAGTAAACTGGATACATATTCATCTCCAATGTGCATAAGTCATTCTCCAAGGTAGACCACATGCTGACATATAACATATACCTCCATAAAATCACAAGGATGGAAATTTTGCAGGCTACCTTTGCTGACCACAGACTCTGAAATTACAAAAGCACCAAGAAGAAAACTCTATCAATCAGAAATTAAACAGTCTAGTAATGAACAACCAGGGGGGTAGAGATGAAATCAAAGAGGAAGTCAAAAATTTCCTGGAAACAAATGACTATGCAGAAACAAACTATCAGAATCTATGGGACAAAACAAAGCAGTACTGAGAGAAAAATTTATAGCCTTGCAAGCACACATCAGGAAGGAAGAAGGGGTATATCTGAGCAGCATAATGATGCAGCTTATAAAATTAGAAAATGATCACCAAAATGAAAAAAAGTTGGGAGACAGAGGAAATAACAAAGCTTAGAGAAGAAATCAATGAAGTTGAAAAAAAAAAACCCGAAAGATCAATGAAAGCAGAAGTGAGTTATTTGAAAAAAAATAAACAAGATTGATAGATCATTGGCATAACTGAAAATAGAAACTTGATAACTCATATTAGAAATGAAATGGGGGAGAGTGGGTGGGGTAGGGAAGGGAAGACAAGAAATGAAAAGGGAGAGATCACTTCAGATATTGCAGAGATTCAAAGGGTAATGAGAGACTACTTTGTGAAACTCTAAGCCACGAAACATGAGAACCTGGAATAAATGGATACATTCTTGGACTCATAACTTTCCACAGTTGAATACAGAGAATGTAGTATATCTAAACACCCATCACTACTGAGAAAATTAAAATGGTAATCAAATCTTTGCCCAAAAACATAAGCCCAGGCCCAAACAGATTCACTAATGAATTCTTTCAAACCTTTCAAGAGGAACTACTACCAATCCTGGCCAGTCTCTTTCATGAAATTGAAAAAACGGAACACTTCCAAACAGCTTTTATGAAGTCAACATTACCTTGATACAAAAATCAGACCGAGATGCTTCCAAAAAAGAAAATTACAGACCAATGCCCCTGATGAACACAGATGCAAAGATCCTCAACAAAATCCTGGCAAATGGGATTCAATGCCTCATCAAGAAGATCATTCACTATGATCAAGTAGGTTTCATCCCAGGAATGCAAGGATGGTTTAACATATGTAAATCTATCAACATAATACACAACATCAACAAGAAGAAATATAAAAATCACATGATCATATCAACAGATGCAGAGAAAACATTTAATATGGTCCAACATCCATTCCTGATCAAAACTCTCAGCAAGAAGGGAATGAAAGGAACCTTTCTCAATATAATTAAGGCCATCTATCATTATCAATATAGTTAAGGCCAACTGTCTATAATTAAGGCCATATAAGCCAATGGCAAATATTACCCTCAATGGAGAAACACTAAAAGTCTTTCCTCTAAATTCTGGTGCAAGATAAGTCTGTCCTCTCTCACCACTGCTATTCAACATTGTACTGGAAGTACTTGCTATAGTGATTAGGCAAGAAAATAATATCAAGGGAATCCAGATAGGAAAGGAAGAAATCATGCACTCCTTGTTTGCAGATGAGATGATACTATACTTAAGAAACCCTAAAAACTCTACCACAAAGCTACTAGAAACAATAGATTCATACAGCAATGTGACATGCTACAAAATTAACACACATAAATCAGTGGCCTTTTAATACACCAATAATAATAGGGAAGAAATGGACATTAAAACAACCCCATTGACATTAGCATCACATAAAATCAAATATCTTGGAGTCAACTTGACTAAAGACATGAAGGATCTATACAAAGAAAACTATAAAAAGCATGCTCCAAGAAATAAGAAAAGACATGTGGAAATGGAAATACATACTCTGCTCATGGATTGGCAGAATTAACATCATTAAAATATCAATACTCCTCAAAACTCCATACAGATTTAATTTGATCCCTCTAAAGATACCCATGACATTCTTTAAAGAAGTGGTTCAAACAGTTCTGAAATTCATTTGGAACAATAAACACCCTCGAATAGCTAAAGCAATCCTTGAGAGAAGAAATATTGGAGGCATTACTTTCCTCACTTTTAAACTGTATTACAAAGCAATATTTATCAAAACAGCATTGTATGGGAATAAAGACAGATCTTCAGATCAGTGGAAAAAAAGAAAGGAAGGAAGGAGAAAGAAAGAAAGAAAGAAAGAAAGAAAGAAAGAAAGAAAGAAAGAAAGAAAGAAAGAAA
>PVKC010025949.1:0-16282 GCA_004027635.1 Crocidura indochinensis | reverse complement strand
TGTACTTTTTATATAACTGAAACCCAACTACAAATGTTTGTAATCATGGTGCTTAAATAAATATATTATTTTAAAAATTTCAATAAATAAATAAAATAAAAATACAAAAAAGAGAGTCAGGGCAGGGTCAGAGCCATAGCACAGCAATAGCACATTTGCCTTGCATGCTGTCAACCCAGGACACCTGAATTCTATCCCTGGCATTCCATATGGTCCCCTGAGCCTACAAGGAGCGATTTCTGAGCTCAGAGTCAGGAATAACCCCTGAATGCTACTGGATGTGCCTCGCCAAAAATAATAAAAAGAGAGAGAGAGTCTGGGCAACAGTTGTACTTCACCCTGTGTCCTTTTCTTCTGAATGGCCAGATCAACACCAAAAGAAACCTCTTCATTCATGACTTTTAACACAGGAAAGAGGGGTGTGCACACAAGTGCCTGGGGGTAGCCCCAGAGATCATTACATTTTCTCTCAACCTAGTATGAGTCCCAGGAGAGTGTGTGGGAGTGTGGAACAGGGAAGGTAGAGATTCCAGCTCAGGTGATGTTGTGTCTGGAACTCCATTACCAAATCTGTCCTGCACCTGCTGGAGGTGCCTTGCCTCTGCACACTCCAGCTCTCCTCTTGCCTCATCAAGCACTTCCCCTCTGTGAGCAGCTCCCTTGGTATGCTCATTAGAGCACCACAGACTAGAACTTTAGCAGTGTCTTGGGAAACCCAGAGGACTGTGGGTTCCCACCTGCTATGCTGAGAAGGCAGTGGACAGGCTGCAGAATTTCATCCCAAGGAGGAGCAAGGACCTGGCATCAGTTTATCAATATTAGAGCTGAGATAGCCTCAGAATTCCTAGCAGGGCTATATGAAGATATTTCTCTTCCAAAGATACTAGACATGCAAGAAATGACCCCTATGTGATGTAAAGACAGCAACACAGATCTTCAAGGAATTTAAATATTTTTTAAAGAAAATGTGACATCATGATACCTTCTCAAAACAAACCCAAACATAAGGAGATCTGAGGTCTACCTGATTGAAAATATTAAAGAACTGTTTTTAAGTAAGCTCAATAGGTCATAGGAAAATAGAAACAACTCAGTAAAATCAGGTAAAGAATGTAACCTGGCAGAATTGTTGTATATGTAAACATTTCTTGGGATTAGTATGTTACTGACTCTACCCTAGGGTGTGACCTGGCATTCTGCCCCTACCCTAGGGTGATACCTGATTCTTGGGTATAAAACCAGGGTCTGTGGAAGGCTAGGGGCTTTTTGGTTGGAATTGATGCTAAGACTTCGGACCTCAGTTCTTTCCACTGAATAAAGCTGATATTTCCACAAGTCTGACTCTCCGTGAGCTGTTTACCCGCCGATTCACCTCAGAACCGCTGGTTACTGGGTTGTAGACGGGTTCTCCGAGCTGGAGGGGAGAGAATTCGTCTTACCTTCCTTCATCAGTGAACCTCTCCTGGGGACGGATTACTTCATACATACAAAATGAAAGCTTACATGAGGAGGTAGAAAAGCACTAAAAGTATATAAACAAACAAAAAGAGTGGTGACCCAGTGGGAGAAACAAGTCTCTAAGTTCTACTCCCTGTATCATCCCATATGTGGAGTGCATTCCTAGGAGGTTAGTGCTACTAAAATCTACAATCCTTTTGTAAACTGAGAGCCAGTGAACAAATGAAACAAGCAAGAACAAATGAAAGAAGCAAGAATTGGGAAATATACCTTTCTTTTCTAAGTACCTATACTGTTGGTACTGTGATAACTATTACTATTTCTACAAAATAACCGGAATATATTATCCCCACATGAACATTGATTTATTTAATAGTTAGACTACTTCTTCCTAAGAGTAGGCCTACTGTGCCAGGTAGGATTGATCCCTTTATTCCAGATTTCAATTTGTAGGGATATTGAGCTGCTGTTATTGTGATGGTTTTAGGGCAGGAAATATATAAGGCAGCACTTCCTGCGGTGGTGGATTGCAGTGAACTTAATGGCTATAGGTCTGTATGAGTTTGGGTTCCTGATTTTGTGGGGCTTGGCATTGGCCCTTGCCCAATTTTCTATTACCTGTTGGTCATTGAGATAATCTCTTTCCCAATGGTCTCCTCTGCTGAATTGTGGGCAAGGTCCAGGTGGCAGTGTTCAAAGGGCCTGGCCAAGAAGGATCCTGCGATTCCTGTGGTAGTGGCCAAATTTTCCACAGTCATAACATCTAACCCAGGTTTGTGAGATCTGTGGTTGTCCTCTTCCCTAGTTTCTCCAAACTCTAACAGAGCGATCACTTCTTGCCCCATGGTTTCCCTGTCACATTTTGGACAAAATCCAGGAACAAAGTACCTGTATGAAGTATGAAGTATATACCTTGTACCATGATAAAGTACATAGTTGGGTTAGGCTCTATATTTACTGTGTAGATGACCTGGTCTTCTAGCCTACCTTTGTATTTTGTAGGAAAGATGCCTCTCCCCTCTGAGAGCATTTTGTCTTATGGAATTCTTCTGTAAAAGCAATACTTTTCATTGGGTTTGATCTGGGTCCTGCAGGAGGAGCTCTCTTTTTGGGGGACATGGGCACAGAAGGGAGTGAAAGGGTAACATTTGTAGTTAAATTTAGTCTGGCCTGAGGACCTGGGAGATAGCATGGAGGTAAGGCGTTTGCTTTTCATGCAAAAAGGTCATTGGTTCGAATCCCGGTGCCCCATATGGTCCCCCGTGCCTGCCAGGAGCAATTTCTGAGCATGGAGCCAGGAGTAACCCCTGAGCACTGCCGGGTGTAACCCAAAAAACCACAAAAAAAAAAAAATTTAGTCTGGCCTGCCTTATTGGGTGTGTGGGCATGAGAGGAACTGAGGGGTTAATATTTTTAATTAATCTAGTAAGCTCAATATTATTTCTTTTTTGTTTGTTTTTGTTTTGGGGTCACACTCAGCAGCGCTCAGGGGTTACTCCTGACTCTACGCTCAGAAATCGCTCCTGGCATGATCGGGGGACCATATGAGATGCCGATGCTGGGATTTGAACCCCTGTCTGTCTTGGGTTGGCTGCATGCAAGGCAAACACCCTACCTCTGTGCTATATCTCTGGCTTCAGTATTATTTCTTTTAATCATTATTTGTAGGTATATTTTCCAGCATATCATCACCCCAAATAACATAAATAGAATTAAATATTTTAAGGGCACAGAATATGATGTCATTTATTATCTATGATAATGAATTATCCATGATTGATTAATTAATTAATCCAGGATTAGCATGGATTTAATTCACCAAGGGATTTTGGCCTTGATCCACTAAGAAACCATGATTTTGATCCACAGGATCCCCAGAGGATCATTATTTACTATACTCTTAGTTCAGGTCCCTGCTTAGGTGCTAGTCAAAACCTAAACAAGAGAGGATTCAAAGCAAGGTTTATTTAAGGGAGATGCAAAGCAGGGAGACTAGGGACCTTATGGCTAGCCCCTTAGGCTGAGATGGGAGAGAGAGAGAGAGAGAGAGAGAGAGAGAGAGAGAGAGAGAGAGAGAGAGAGAAAGCAAGACAAGAAATAGGATCAGAGAAAGAGAAACAGTAACAGAAGCAGCAAAAAGCAGCAGGAGCAGACTCTGGCAGTCAGTTTCTCTGGCAATCTGGCAGTGACCATCCAGCAGGAGCAATCCTGTAGGCGGTGGCCCCCAGCTCTCCTCCACCAGCCTTATATACCCTAGGGCCCAACTGTCCTCTGTCAGCAGATAAGTTATAGGAGTTAAGTTATAAGGAGTGCCTTATAACTGACTTCTTTACCCTTAAAAGGGCCAGTAGCACACTTATGGCTGGTCAGGGGTCATATGAGTTTCCTTATAAGTGGTGGCCCAAAGGGAGGCAAAAGCATGTGAGTTCTTCTTATATCACCCCACATGTGGAGTGCATTCCCAGTGACATTACTACCATTTATGGCTTCTGGCACCTCAACTAAGTGTGTGAACAATGCAAAAAAAAAAAAGTGTGCAACCTCTAGTCATTGCAATAGCAACAATAAAAATAGTTAAGGCAAAAGGGAATGATTTATTTTAAAGAGTTTATAAAGCTGACAAAAACAGAATGAAGTAAATACGCAAGTTCAGGGCATAATTAGCAGAATGAATCAAGCAAAAGAAAGTATCTATAATAGAGAAGACAGGACTTAAGAATTCTCCAATCAAAAGAAAATAATACCAAAAGGAATGAAAAAGAGTGAAAAAGCCTGCATAACCTATAACCTATCAATTACCACAACAGCTATAGGATATTGGGGGGAGGTAGATGAAGGTGAAAAAAGCTATAGGTTATTGTAGACTCGGAAATAGATAAGAAGGTAAAGAGGTAGAAAGATTAATTTGGAAGCTGAAGAGAAAGAACAGTATGTAAAGCTTTTGCCTTGCATGAAGTTTACCAGGTTCAATCCCCAGCACTACATATAGTCCCCCAACACCATGAGGAATGATGCCTGAACATAGAACTAGGATATTCTGTGTGCACCGCAAAACTAAAAACAAAAAAAAATGTTCAAGGGGCCGGGCGGTGGCGCTGAAGGTAAGGTGCCTGCCTTACCGCGCTAGCCTTGGACGGACCTCGGTTCGATCCCCCGTGCCCCATATGGTCCCCCAGGCCAGGGGCGACTTCTGAGCGCATAGCCAGGAGCAACCCTTGAGCGTCACTGGGTGTGGCCCAAAACCAAAAAAAAAAAATGTTCAAGCAATAATAGTTGATAACTTTTAAATTTTAAATCTAGGGAATGATTTGGACATCCAGTTCATGAAGTTTATAGATCTGCACGCTCAATTAAAAAAAAAAAACGAACAACAACAAAAAAAAAAAACCTCCTGCACAACCTATTCTAATAAAATAGTCAGCAAAGTCCTGGGAGCAGTAAAAGAAAAGAAGTTTGTATCTTATCAAGAAAGCCACATAGCTATCAGTCTATTTCTCCCCAGAAACATACAGGCTATCAGAGAGAGACAGGGATGATATATATGAGTGTGAAGAGAAATGCCCTGTCACTCACACAGCCTTTACCTGAAGGTTGTCCTTCAGAAACAAGGACTTGAGCAAAACTCTGCAGGACAAGAGCTGAAGGAGTCATGACTGGCAGCATCACCTTGCATAAAATGCTAAAAAGTGAAAATATTTAGCTGAAATTAAGTGTCCACGTAGTGACCTGAAAACATGAAATAAACACAACACCACAAAGAGTTAGGGAGATAGCTCAGCATGGTAACATACATACCTAGATATGTGAGGCCATAAGTTTGCAGTCCATGACCCCATGGTTTCTGAACACCACCAGGTGTGTAGTCCTGGTGTGCCCCAACCACTGTTGGGCATGAGCTCGGGCTTCCCACAGTACCCTACCAAAGGTAACTATTATGTTTTGAGGAAACTCAAAAAAGTGGCACCTGTCCTATAAACAGCTGACCTGGGTTTGATGCTGAGCATCTCATATGGTCCTCCAAGCCCTACCAAGAGTGACTTCTGAACACAGAGCCAGGAGTAACCAATAGGTGTGGTCCCCCCAAAAAAATTTTTAAAGGAGCTAGAGAGTACAGGAGGAAGGTGTTTGTCTTGCATATAACCAACCCAAGATTCTCATATGCCCCCACCAAAAGTAGGTCTAGCAGTCATCCCTGAGCACAGGACCAGGAGTAAGTCCTGAGTATAACTGGCTTTGGCCCCCCAAACAACAAAATTTGTAGATTATAAATTTATTTAAATTTATAAATTATTTGTAGATTTATACTCATTAATTGGTTAATAAAGGACAAGAGAGATAGTATAGGGGTTAAGATAGTTGACTTGCATGTAGTCGACCCTAGCTCCATCCCTAGCAGTTGGCTCCCTAAGAGCCACTAGCAGTAATCCTAAACAAAGCCAGGAATAAGCCTTGACCACCAACAGGCATAACCCATACTCCTATCTTCACACCACCAAAAAAAAAGGTCAATGTCAATGTATAAACAATATAAAACAAGATACACAGATTAGAACTTGCTTTGCCCGTGGCAGAACTGGCTTTGATCTCTGGTATCTCATATGGTACTGTAAGTACCACCAGAAGTGCAGAACCACAAGTGATCCCTGAGCACCGCATGATGTGGCCTAAAAATCAAAAAATAAAATTAGATACATTGTGATCAAGCACACAAGAGGGGAAGCTGTAAAAAAAGGAAAGAGTTTTGAGAGGTATGAGAATCAAAGTTTTTATTAGTGTAGATTATTACATCTATAAAGTATTTTATGTAAATCTCATTGTAACCACAAAGCAGAAAATGCATACAGTAAATTCACAAAAAGGGAAAGAAGTAAAAATAAAAACATTTCTCCACAGGAAAATTATCAAAGCATAAAGGAAGGCTGCAGGATAAAAAGAAAAACATATGAGGGGCCGGGCGGTGGCGCTGGAGGTAAGGTGCCTGCCTTGCCTGTGCTAGCCTAGGACGGACCGCGGTTCGATCCCCCGGTTCCCATATGGTCCCCCAAGCCAGGAGCGACTTCTGAGTGCATAGCCAGGAGTAACCCCTGAGTGTCACCGGGTGTGGCCCAAAAACCTATATATATATATATATATATATATATATATATATATATATATATATATACTGTGAGGCGGCATATGTAAGTCTTCCCTGTCATTGATTGTTCTAGGGAGTGGACAATATAGTATAGTGGGTAGTGCATCTGCCTTGTATGCTGCTAACCCTCGTCCTTTTGATTGATTTTGGTTTTGGGGCCACAATGGCAATGCTCAGGGCTTGCTTCTGGTTCTTCACTCAGGGATGCCAGGAATCGAAGTTGGGTCAGTTGTGTGCAAGGCAAGAGCCTTACCTGCAACACTATTTTCTGGTTCCTGACCTTGGCTCATTGCCCAGCTCCACATATGGTCCCTAGAGCAGAGCTGGATGTGGTCCAAAAACCAAACATAAAAAAATAAATGTTCTACAATGAATAAATAATGTACTATAATCAAAAGACCTAAAGTGGTCAGAGAGATAAAGAAAATAGAGCTTTTCTTTCTCTTTTTTTCTCCTTTCTTTCTATCTTTTTCTTTTTTTCTTTCTTTCTTTCTTTCTCTTTCTGTCTTTTCCTATCTTTCTTTCTCTTTCTTTCTTTTTTTTCTGGATTTTGGGTCACACCCGGCAGCACTCAGGGGTTACTCCTGGCTCCACGCTCAGAAATTGCTCCTGGCAGGCTCAGGGGAACATATGGGATGCTGGGATTTGAACCACCGACCTTTTGCATGCAAGGCAAAAGCTTTACCTCCATGCTATCTCTCTGGCCCCTTTCTTTCTTTCTTTCTTTCTTAAAAAAAAGAGAGATAAAATAGAATGCACTACTACCAATAAAAAATTACTTTAGCCTTAAGAACATAGTCGGAGCGGGGTTTATGGATGGAAAAAGTGTATGCCAGAAAGGCACTTTCCTTGCATGCAGCACACCTAGGTTCAATCTCTGGTACCCCATCTGTTCCCCCGTGCCCACTAGGAAGGATCCATAAGCACAGAACCAGGAGAAAGTCATGACCACCATGAAATATGACCTCCACAAAAACAATAATGATAAAACACAGTTGCCTGGACCTTGACTAGAGTTCAGTGGTACAATGTTTGCCTCAAATGTGTGAGGGCCTGGTTCTATCTATCCTTGACAGCACCCAAAAATTTTTTTCATGTCAACAAAATTACAGTAAGATCACAAGTAAAGGGATGAAAAAAAGATATTCCATACAAATCAAAACAAAAAGAAAGTAGGAATATAATTATATGACACAAAATTATTTCAAAGCAAAAGCTGTCAAAGAAACTAAAATGATCATTCCATTATTACAGATTAGGGAAAATTCACAAAGAATATATAACAACTTAACATGTGTGTTTATGTCCAATGTTGGAGCACCTGGATTTGTAAGGCAAATACTAACAATTTGAAGAAAGATATGTAGACTGGGGTGATAGCTCAAAGGACTGGAGTGCAAGCTTTGCATGCAGTAGTTCCTGATTCAATCTCTATCACTTCATGGTTCTCTGAGCACCACAGTGGAATAACTTTAAAGAATCTCTGGCTGTAGAGTCTGAATTAAAAAAAAAGAAAAAATCAATATACAACAAAATATCAATAGTAATGGAACTTTAATAGCCCTCTCAACAATAGTTATATTATCTAGAGAAAAAGTCAACAAGGAATTTTGATCTTGAACTATACTTTGGACTGAATGGACCTAGCAAACACAAAATACTCTATCCAGCAGAATACACAGTACTCTCAAGTAGATATAGAACACAAGATAGATGACTACTAACTCACATAACTCTGAAAAATGTAAGAGCCAGGGAAACTGGAACAATAGTACAGTGAGTAGGCAACCTTCCTTACACTTGGCCAACTCAGCTTCATTCCCTTCGCTGGTATCCATGTGGTGCCCTGATCACCATCAGGAGTAATCCCTGAGCAAAGAGTCAGAAATAAGCCCTCAGTACCACTGGATGTGACCCCAAAACAACAACCCAAAAAAAGGTCAGCAGCGTTACATTTGTTTTGCCTGCACCTCCAAAAAGAAGAATGCACTGGTGATAATTCAAAGGGTTGGTGTTCAAAGTGCCAAGATTCCCCAACCTTACATAGACCTCAAAGGACTGCCTGGCCTGCCCCTATCCTAGCACCACTGGAAGAGACTCAGAAAATTGTGTAAGAAGACTGAATCATATTAGCTATCTTTCCTAAGCACAGTGTGTAACTAGAAATCAACGATAAGAGGAAGGATAGAAAGTTTACAAGTATGAGATTAAACAACACACTCCCAAACAACTACTAGATCAAAGAAAAACTCGAAAGGGAGATAAAGATTGAAGATAACAGAGAAAAAGTGAGAGCCCTGTGCACAGTTGAAGAGAACATAAATTGACACAGCATGACAGAAAACTGTGTGGAAAAAGCCTCAAGAAACCAAAGGCAGGGTTGGAGAGATAGTATGGAGGTAGGGCATTTGTCTGGCATGCAAAAAGATGGTGGTTCAAATCCCGACATCCCATATGGTCCTCCAAGCCTGCCAGGACCAATTTCTGAGTGTAGAGTCAGGAGTAACACCTGAGTGCTGCTGGTGTGACCCAAAAACCAAAAAAATAAAATAAAATAAAAATAAAAACCAAAGGCAGCACTCACAGGACCAGCCCTGACACCTCAGCATCTGTCCAAGGGAGCTGAAACAGGAACTCAGTGTCTTGTCCTCTCACTCATTCCAGCATCCTTCATATTATCCAAGACTCTAAACAATCTTTGAAAGCCTGTCATCAATGAATGCATTGAGAAAATGGGTACACACATACGTGATACTTAGAATAACTGAATGAAGAAAAGCAATGATTTAAATTATAATTGTCCTGAACACCCTTGTCCCTAGAGTACAGAGAGGAGAAGGAAAGAAATTGAGTGGAGGAGTAGAAGCACAAATATGAAAGGATAGGTCCCAGAGGCCAAGAGGTCTCAGGTGCATTGATGGAGATAAAAAAAATAAATAAATAAAAGAACAAGTGTGGCCCCGTGCTGGCCCTGGAGGGAAAAAAAATAAAAGGAAGGAAGTAAATATACAAGCCAAAGTCAGTAACAATGATTTCAAGAGACCCAAACTTTAACAAAGTAAACTGTAAATGGGCCTGTTATACTGGCAGGCTGGGAGGCAAAGGGTGGTGGTATGGGATACACTCTGGGAACACTGGGGGAGAGAAGTCGACAATGGTGGTGGGATTGGCCCTGATTAATTGTATGTCTAAAATCCAAGTATGAAGGACTTTGTAAATCACAATGGTTTCAATTAAATTAAATTAAATTTTAAAAATTGTAGTACCATGGCTGGAGAAGATAGTGTAACAGGTAAGACACTTACTTTGCACTCAGCTGATCAGTCCACAGCATCCTATATGTACCCCAAGCTCTACTAGGAGTGATTCCTGAGTTGCAGAGCCAGGAGTAAGCCCTGATAATTGCTAAATGTGACCAAAAAAGATAAAGAAGACTAGTGCTTCATACATATTAAAATATTTAACTATTCAAAGGTCTGTGACAGGACTGAAGAGATAGTGCAGCAGGTAGGGCATTTTACCTTGCACATGGCCCACCCATGTTCAAACCCCAGCATCCCATATGGTCTCCTGAGTTTTTTCAGAAGTAAAACTCCTTAATAACCCAAGTACCACTAGGTTTGCCCCCCCCCCATTAAAAAGATAATGTAATATAAGATCTGGTCAGATCTGAGAGATAATACAATGAATAAAGCACTTTTCTTGCATGTAACCAACAATGTTCAATTCACAGCACTGCATATGGTTCACTGAGACAATCAATGAATGAACATTGAGTGCAGAGCCAGGAGTAAGTCCTGAGGCCCACTGGTTGCTCAAACACAAACAAAATATGATACATAAACATATACATGTAAATTTAGCATGAGAAAGAAAGACTTTCATTTGCAACAAAAATATGGATGGATCTTAGGGGTATTTTTGCTTTTGGTTTGGTTTGATTTGACTTGATTTGATTCCATTGATTGATTTGATTTGATTTGATTTGATCCTTCATTGATTTGATTTGATTCCAAACACCATACCTGATGGTGTTCATGGCTTATCCCTGGATCTACACTCAGGGATCACTCCTGACAGGAGTCAAGGGACCATATGTGGTGCTGGGTTTGAAATTACATTAGCCACGTGCAAGGCAAGCACTGTGCCTGCTGTACTATCTCTCTGGTCCCCAGCATTCCTTAATGTATTATTGTATTTTTTTATTCTTTTTTTTTTTTTTTTTGGTTTTTGGGCCACACCCGATGACGCTCAGGGGTTACTCCTGGCTATTCGCTCAGAAGTCGCTCCTGGCAGGCACGGGGGACCATATGGGGAACCAGGGGATCGAACCGCGGTCCGTCCTAGGTTAGCTCAGGCACCTTATCTCCAGTGCCACCGCCCGGCCCCTATTATTGTATAATAATAATAATATAGTTAAGTATACAATCTGTAATGTATTCTTTTAGTGTCATGACTCACACAGAACTATATTCCAATTATATCTCAATAAACTTAAAGGAAGCATCCTAATCATAGTCTCCCCCCCAAAAAAAATGGTTAAGCTTGTTTAAAAAATAAAATTATAGAAGCACCAAAATTTTTTCTAGCAGAAGAAAATCTTTATTCCTTACTGTTTTCAGAAGGAAAAAGAAAGGCCTACCTTATAAAGTATTTCCTAAACAAGCTGTGATGTTGCCTCTGTGCCTACACAGTGTATGTTTTCCAAAGAGATTCCCAATTATCACTTCTTATACAACGTGACAATACTCTTCTGGAGATGTGATATTCATATTCTCAACCCTTGACTCTGGGTTCACTTAAAATTACATAGAAGATAAGTGCTAGATGACTTCTTAGGCACGGTCATAAATACCCTTCGACTTCTGCCTTAGTGAGTTTAGAACACTGACTCTTGGAATTGCATGCCTTCATGCTATGAAGAACTCCAAGAAGCCCCAGCCAATGAGTTTCTACTTCCATCAAGACAGAGATAGGAGTAGATCTTTATGGAACTGATTTGACAGCTACCCTATCTAACACTGATCAAAATACAGACACACAAGCAAATCAGATCACTCCCATTGTCTTTGGCCATTAAGTTTTAGGTAGTTGTTAACATAATAAGACCTGCTTGGCAAAAAAAAATGCCTTTGCCTATTTCACTGTTTTAATGTCATTTTTGACCTTAACCACTTGAAAACAATCCTGTATAGTCTTCAAAATCCAGATCAATAATGCATCCATTGGGTTGTGTTCTCTTATATACTTTATACTCTGAAGGACAAAAAATCTTCTCTGCTTAGCTTTTGTGTATCTTAAATTTCTCTCTAGAGTTGCACAGGAAATTTTGCATTTTAAACCTCACACCCTGTAGGGACACAGTGAATATTTTCCAATTGATTTCATTGAACAGTCACTGATGGCAACTACCAAACTTAGTAGTCTTATTAGTTAATTAAACTTCACAGCCTTGTTGGTGAGGGCAGGCCCCTTGTGTCAGTCCTGACACAACCCTATTGCCTACCTCAATCACAGGGACCTACTCCTTACCCTAAAATTAGACCTTCTTTCTACCCTGCTGAAGATGCTTGATGGACATGAAGGTTGACTCTCTCCCCCATGGCTTCTCCCACTCCTTTAGAAGCATCTCTGTTCTCTTGGTCTCCTTTGAGCTTCTTATTTACAACACTGTCTATCTAAAATAAGCTCAGATAAATTATGAGAACTAAAGTATGGCTATTATGATACCACATTTTACCCTAAGAGCCCCAATCTTAGCTTTTCAAAGTCTATTTTATTATTTCTCCCAAATGAGTCACCAATTAAATTGGGTTCCTCGGGGCCAAACAAAAGGGCAAAAATTTCCTGGCTGAAAAAAAAATGCATCAGGGAGCTATTGCTGTATATGTGTAATCCTCCTTGAGTGTAAAATCACATAAATCGCTCCTTTGTATACAAGATTTGTATTGCCAAATCTGTAGTTTTCAGGTGCAGAACTGCTGTCCAGTCCTCACGAGGCTCAGTCCCTTGGTTAGAGCTTTGGCAATTCTATGCTCTGAGAACCTGGCCCTGCTACCAAGTCTGGAACTCATAGGAACCTCATGTACATGACCCTCCACCACACTCCAGCAGTTTCCTTCAATTTAACAACTTGACTTGACAGGTAGCACTGGGCTTCAAATTTCATTTTTCCTTTTCCCTTTTATTAACCATTACCCCAACATGGGACTGATATTCCTTATTTCTGATGGACTTCTTTAGCTATATGCGACACTTTGCAGTTTAGGACTAGGCATTTGCAGTCCAAGTAAATATTGCCAACATTCATAAGGCAGTTGTACCAAGCAATGAGGAAAAATGAACCTGTTAGTTTCTCTCAAGAGCTCTACATGACCTTGAACAAGTCCTTCTACATCTCAATGTATAGTTAAGAAGATAAAATGCAAACATATTATCTTTAAAGGACACTTTCAGAAACAAAACTGAGTGTGCCAATACTTTGCTTGATAAGTATTGTATTTGTTATGCGCATTTGTACTTGCTATGTACTTCTGCAAAAAAAGAAATTCCAAAACCACCTCAAAATCATGTCAATGTATGACCAGGTAAGAAATCATGCTCTATTGAATTCTTGATTTTTTAAAAATATATATTCCTAAGGAAGACATGTTGCATAATGGTTCAGAAGAGTTCTATCAGTGCTCTGAAATCAAGATTTCAGGGAGAAGGCAGGTAGTTGCTTTTGCTAACAGCACCTATAATCCTAGCAAAGACTAAAGGAAGTCATCCACCACCACCACACTCCAAGGCTAAATAATTGTGTTGGTTAATTTTAGGTGTCAACTTCTCCATGGCATATAATGCAAATATGCAACCAAACATACAAAAGGTTGAGGAAAAGGCATAATATCTAATTGAGTGAGCTTTGGTAAAGTAGTGCACGCTTCCTGTGGTGGAACTTACTCTAGCAGTTGAAAGTCTCTGGGGGAGCCTATGAAAAAAAAAATCTGCCAGAAAACTACTTTGCACCGCTTTGACATCAAATCTACCCAGGTCTTTATCCTGCTGCTGCCCCTGTAGATTTGGGAGCCAATCAATATTAGGGAAGGGAGGGAGAGAAGGAAGGAGAAAGCAAGATAGAGAGAGAAAGATAGGGATAGAGAAAGAGAAAGAGAGGAGTGAAAGAGAGACTTTCAGTGGGGTCTTGAGAGCTGGAATAATCTATATTTTTAGACCCAGCAGGAAAGGGCCCCCACAACCCAGTCTTTCCTTACCTTACACTCTAATTCAGAAACGTCTACACCAGCTTAAGAGTCCACCATCTCAATAAAAATACAGGTGAAGAGATATGCAAACTGTAAAGCACAGGGCACATCACATGTATGTTACCATGATCGCTATTACCCCCCATCATACTTAGCACATTTCAGACAGTTTGAATGCTCACTGCCTTCAAGTATATAATAGCAGACAGTGGAATGAGGGAAACCAGAACACAGAGCAAAGAGGTATCATTTCCCACATCTACAAGCCACTAACCCAAGCCCACACGAGATGAATGTATACTCCTGGGAAAGAACTGAATCTGTTAGTTATATGTTCATCCCACATAGCAATGACTCTAGCAATTCTCTGCACCTCCAGAGACCTCTCATCTTTCTTTTAATCTCAATCATCCAGAACCGGGTGGGGAGATAACAACTGTCAGAACGAGTCATTTTTTTTTTAGCACTTTTCCAATCAAAACCAGCCTTTGCTGATTTCCTAGAATAAATCTTGCCCTAGTCTACAAAAATTTATGATGGCTTGTCAGTGCATCGGCGCCACCTAGCGGCTTCTAGAGAGAATGCACTCCAGTTTTCATGATTTGGATCAATTTTACATATGCCACAGCTAAAAAATAAATAAATAAATAAATAAATAAAACAGTTCGTGTATTTGCAGAGATTTCCGGTGGACACAGTTCATTGCTCATTTTAGTAATATCTAGAATAAAGTTAATAGTGTGATCTTTGGGGCCGGATCGATAGCACAGAGGATAGAGCATTTGCCTTGCATGCGGCAGATCTGGGTTGGATCTCAACATCCCATAAGGTCTCCTGAACCTGCTAGGAGTAATTTCTGAGCACAGAGCCAAGAGTAACCATAAGCGCTGCCAATATGCTCCCCCCCCCAAAAAAAAAATACTGAGGGCATTTGAGTTCATGTGTATCTGAGTTCAAATCCTGGTGATTTTACACAAACCATTTAGCTTATTTTTTTAAATCAAAATTGTGTTAATTTTTACTTAGGTTTGATTTTTAATTTAATACATAATATAATTTAATAAATAATATAGATATCAGGTAATGAGCTTAATACACATGACTTATTCTTTAATAAACAATGAATAAATTTAATTTCTCTATATTATCAGCAACTTAGAGGGTTTCCATCAAATATTCATTTCTCCATGGGTTGCTATTCCCTTCTCCTCTGACTGAACTAAACAGGAGATGATGATCGATTTCTAAATGCTTACATCTACCCAGCATGGGTCTGATAGATGCAGATTTCCCTGCTGGAATTTGACATTCTTTATTATGCTGCTTCCTAGAATCAATATTCTAATGATTCGAGAAAGGTGCTAAATATTTTCTTTAAATGTGTGTCACATTTGTTCCCTTCCTTGGCCTTGATGTTCTTTCATAGAGCCACAATCTTGGGGAGAATAATCACCTTTCCAACAACCTCTTAACATCCATTGTCCGAGTGAACATTCAACAGCATTATCTTGGGTCTGTCTTAGATGTCTTAGAAACAAATAAACACACACATATTGGACCAGAGATCTAGTATAGCACCTAAGGCACTCACCTTGCATATGCTGACCTGAGTTTAATCGCTGGCATTCTATATATAAATCCCTGCCAGATGCTATCCCTGGCACCACCAGATTTGATCCAAAACCACATTAAAATGGAATGGATCATTTATAAAGAAAAGATTTAATAAAGTAGTGGGTTATTTCCCCCTTTCCTTTGTTGTTTTGACAATAACCAGCACCACAGTTTTAGCAGGCAAATGCATAGTAACCTGTGCTCTCGCACTTGGCAAGGGTGTGTGTTTTGTACTTGTGGTGCTTTGCACACATGTTTTTCGGGGAGGTTGCTTCGGGGGTGTGGCACCACCTTCAGGGGCTACCCACTTTAGTAGCAGGATTCTCTCATACCTGGCTAAGGTGCTCTGGAGCTCGGCCCCTTCCAGGTCATTGCCTGTGGGCAGCAGCAGGGATCAAACTCTCAGCCTCACACTTGCAATGAGGTGTTTTTTCCACTGAGTCATCCCTGAGCTCACTGAGAAGCATTTTTTAAAGCAAAATTATTTATAGTTATTATTTATAGCCATAAAATGCCTTTGCTCACTTTTATACCCAAGTCTTATTTCTAGAATCCTCTACTTGGCAATGCCACTGTAAGCAGAAAATCCCAGTGTTACTGCCATTCCTATTCTCCCTGTCCTTTGGTCGTTCAAAAGTGTCTATTTTATGAGCCAAAGACATGATAGGAGGTCAAGCATTTAACTTGCTTGCAACTTCAGTGTCGATATGGTCTGAATCCTGGCACCACAAATAGTTTTCCAAGCATCAGCAGATCCAAATCACTCCTGTAAACAATCAGGAATAGCCCCCAAAACATTGCAGGATGTGGCCCAGCCCCTACACAC
>PVKC010025948.1:0-16274 GCA_004027635.1 Crocidura indochinensis | reverse complement strand
CGTTTAAATTTAAAAAAAAGGAAAGAAAAAAATAAAAAAAAAAAGAATAAGACCTCCCAATTCTTACCACAGGCTGTGTTCTTCACACGAACTGTATAGAAATAGGAGGTACAGTAAACGCACCCTATATACACCTCAACCCAGACCCTTGCCTGGTCTGTATTGGAAATTGGGGACAAAAAAAAAAAAAAAAAAAAAAGAAGAGCCGGAGAGATAGTACAGCAGGTTGAGTGATTGTCTTGCATGTGACTGACTTGAATTTTATCCCTGGCACCCCATATGATCTCCTACACTTCCCCTGAGCAAAAAGACAGGTAAACCCTGAACACTGATTAGGTATGTTTCCAAAACAATAAATAAATAAATAAATAAATTTTTAAAAGATAAGAGATGAAGCAAATATTTGATTGTTATATAGAACTCATATCTGCATTAACTTGTTCTAGTTTTCATCTCTGGATCTGAGGAATATAAAAGAAATAGCAAGATATGACACAAAGTTGTATACAAAGAGTAATAGGTAGACATGGCTCTGTGGACTCTCTAAAAAGTTCAGTAAGGAGAGTTGGATTAGGTAAGATCTACTTCCTACATGGGTTCCAATGCTAATCTTATTCAGTTCAGGCTTAACACTTGAAAGTCAAAGAACTTCCCTGTTGCAGTTATTTCTAGCACAGCTTTCTGAAATTAGGCCTTCAAACACCATTTGTTCTGTACCTACTGAGCCCTTGACACTCTGCAAACTTTGAGGATAGGGGTAGGGTTATAGCTCTGATGTTTCCACTCATATGGGAAATTTATAGTGCTTACCAATACATTTGACTAAATGGTGAATTCTGACAAATTGTTAAATTCCCAATGTCTCTATCTTTACATTTGTTAAAATGGAGACAGCAATATTACTTGCTATAGAAAAGTTGTTAGAATTATGTAGCCATAAATACATTGATAGAGGAGAACAGAACACAGTATATTCATAAAAATAGCTCCTCAGGCCTGAACCATATAACAGCGAGTAGAGCATTTGCCTTGCACGGGGCCAATCCAGGTTCAATCCCCAGCATCCTGTGTGATTCCTTGAGCCCGCCAGGGTTGATTTCTGAGTACAGAGCTAGGAGTAATCCCTGAGCATTAACTGGTATGGCCCCAAAACAAAATAAAAACAACAACAAACAAATAGAACAAACAAAAATATAACGTTGAGTTCTTCCCTGGCCATGGATGAAATTTTCCTTCTTAGGTAATAGGAAAAAATAATTTCTTCAATTGCTTTAACAAACATTTCAATTCAGTCATTTAAAAGGTGATAAAAAAAAAAAAAAGGTCCAACTCCAAACATTATTTAAAACTTTAAGCTTGATTTCATGACTTCTTCTCTGGTATCTCCACACCCAGCCACGGGTGAAATGAAAGAAGGAAAACATGAGAGAACAGAAGGCGATCGCCTGCCTGGCACTCTCCTAAACTGATTCTGTGTTCTGTACCTGGCAGATGTTCGCAGCTGATTTCTTCTCAATAGGGGCTTTTATAGCTTCTTTGGAAGCTACAGTACTGGTCTACAATTATAATGTGGGGAACACATACTGTTCCTCCTATTGTCACTATCCCGTTTCTTTTTTTTTTTTTCTGACCACCTGTAGTTTAGTAGATGCATGATAGACAAAATGCTATCAAATTCATTCATCTGTCTTGTATTCAGAAGCTGCTCGACATCCTTTACCTTGGCAAGCACTGCAATCAGAGACCAGTCTCAGTTCAAAAACTTCCATTTTTCCACTTTTTCTCTTGCTCAGTCAGTTTCTCAGAAAGGAAACACAAATCCAACCCACTGCACTCCTCACTCCTTTGGGAGAGGCTAGAGAAATATCCCTGTTCCTTAATTTGGGGGTGTAATAATTGGGTCTGCAGACATCAAAAATCCCCAAAAAGAAAATTAGCATGACATCAGGACAGTGTGGTCTTGGGTACTCTGATGAACGTTACTTTGTACATCCAAACCATAAGCAGTAACATTGTTGTAACCATTATCAACTAAAATACAATTTAAAATAATTTTAAAACTTCTGAAAATATTCTTTAGTTTGTAACAGTCTTTCTTGTGTATCCTTACTGTAAGGGTTTCTAGAGTCTTGTCATTGGTTTCTGTTTGTCTTTAGACATTCTAGATATATTTTGACATTTGTGTGAGATCCAAAATTCCTTGCTTTCTAATCCCTCTGATGAGATGTCCACTTCTAACACAGAGTGAGCTCTTACTGAATATTTCTGCCATAATTCTAGACTCTCTTTTCATCATCAAAAATAGACATTTATATAACCTTCTCCTGTTCTTTTATGAAAGACCACATTGGTACCAGGATAGTATCTATGTTATTTCTTTTTTTTTTAATGCCTTTTATTTCTTTAGCTATCCTTCCTTGTCTACATTTAGTGACAAGTGATATGTGAACTAACTGCTACCCAATAAATGAATGAAAGCTGTCATTATCAAACCTCAGAAAAAAATCCTCATTACCTCCACTTTGTTCTTTCCAATCTATTTAATCTCCAAAATGGGTGAATTTGAAGAAAATAAAAAGGCAAAGAATGACCTGGAGATGGAAGAAGACTAAATTACAGCAGCTGTTTATTGGGCCCATCGAAGTGGAGGAGGGCATAACAGAGTTCAGGGAATATTATAAACACTGGGGTTTTTAGAAGAAATCTGAGAGCATATGGCAAATAGATGAATCAGTGAAAGGCACCAAAGCTATCTACAGAGTAGCAGGACTAAGCAAGGGCAGCTGCAGCAAGCAGGCTGTCACTGGGACTCTGGGAAAGAAAGGCTAGTCCTAGGCTGGCAGAGAAAATAGAAGTAAGGGCAAAGGGAAGGCAGGAGGTCTCCACTTAAAAATTGCTGACTCCAGGTAAAAAGGGTGAGAGTGAGGGGGTACTATTTTACAATAGGGCAATATAATCTTTCTAACATTCCTTGCTTGTGCCTTCTACATGTCTTTTGTTTTCTCTAGGATTTTCTTTCTACCTTTGTAAATCAAAAGAGCTGATTCAAGAATTCCCTTAGGTACTCCTTGGAGCAATAGCACAACAGGTAGGAGATTGCTTGCATTTGGCCTACTGTAGTTCAATCTCAAGCATCCCATAATGTCTTTTGAGCACAGTTAGGAGTGCAGAGCCAGGAGCAATGTTTAAGCATAGCCAATAGTGGCCCCAAAACAGCAAACATTCCCTTAGGACTGAATTTTCAGCTTTTGTGGAAAATATCTTCCTAAAGTAGTATTTTCTGTTTTCAACTCAACTTAATTCCTAATCCTCTATTTGCCTGAATTTATTAGCATTCATTTTATTAAAATCAAAGAAGCTAAAAAGAGAGAAAGAAAATAAATGAAATGAAAAATAAGAAAAGAAAAGGCAATCGTTGATTTAAATGCAGTCAACCATCTGTACCTTACTGTGAGATTGTGCAATTTGATTGTTTTCTTACTGCCCCTCTCCTGAAAGAAAGCCTTATACCAAGCGACTGAGCCATCAGATCTGAACGAATATCCTAGAACATTTCAGTCTTTTCACATCTACTGACTGGCTGTTAAAAATCACTGTCCTAGAATGTAATTTAGTGATGCTCTGACTTGAATGGCTCTACTGAGTTAAGGCAGTGAGAAATTTAGGACAGTATTCATTTATTCTTTCCTAATACGAGCCTCTTTTGAGGACTTAAATCTCTACGAGTTCAGCTGAATTTAGAGCAGAAGAAGGGTTGAGAATGAACAGCTAAAAAGAATTAACCTGGTAGGCATTGTGGAATTTAATATAATAAAACAGGAATAATAGCCTGAAAGTAGAATTAAAGAGATAGGCAAATGTTGCCCTCCCTTACTTTCTACTGTATCTTTTTCTCCATTCCTTTATTTATTGTGCAAATATTCGATAAAAATCCTACAGGGTAAAGTAGGGTCAATGTATTCAATGTACTTTTGACATCCTCTTGTACGAGGCCTAGTAGTCTAGCTGAAGTAAAGAGAGGGTTTTTATATCTTTTAGAACCTTCTTTTGGAGTTGACATTTAGCTAAACAAGCACAATGTTAAATATTTCAAAGTGTGATGCAGAAGAGGTACTCTGCACTGAAGAAATAGTGAGCAGTAACTTAAAAATATTAGGACAGTCTTCTTTGGTTTGGTTTGGTTTTTAAGGAAGTGACTCTTAAGCTGACCTCTAATGAATGAAAAGGAGTTGGGGCCAGATTGGTAGCACAGCAGTAGGGTCTTTGCCTTGCATGTGGTTGACCCAGGATGGATGCAGGTTACATCCCCCAGCATCTCATATGGTCCCCCAAGTTAGAAGCAATTTCTGAGTGCAGAACCAGGAGTAACCCCTGAGCACCACTGGGTGTGCTCCCCCACAAATGAATGAACAGGAGTTAACAGCATAGGAGCAAGGCAGATAAATGTGGGCAGAGAAGATACTGACACATAGATTAATTTCATAGTCTCTACTATTGTGCTAAGTACTGCAATGAATCATGATGTACATATGTTCTTTTAATCGAGTGTTCTTTTATGTCCTGGGGGTAGATACCCAGAAGTGGAATTGATAGGTCATAAGGCAGTTCAATTATTTTCTGAGAAATCTCCATATTATTTTCCATAGAGACTGAAGCAAAAGATCATTCCAACCAGCAGTGAATGAGAGTTCCTTGCATATCCCTACTCACTAGCCAGTTCCTAATTTTTTTTAATATATGCCATTCTCATTGGTGACACTACATTGTCATCTTGATTTGAATTCACTTGATAATAAGTGATGATGAGCACTTTTTCATATGCCTGTTGGCCAGACACCGGAATATCTATTACCCAGATATACTTCATAGAAATGCCTCTTCATTTTCTCTCCCCATTTTGCATTTGAATTTTTGTTAAGTTTTATGAGATTTTTATTTACTGTAAATATCAACTTTATATGCTGTGTAGAGTGGAAATATTTTCTCCCATTTTGTTGGACGTCCCTAGTTTTATTCCCATGTGTTTTTTGACATGCAGAAACTCTTGAATGTGGCCTCTTTTGTTTATTGTTTGTTGTGTTGATTCTGCCATTGGAATTATATTAAAAAATACCATTGAGGTTCAAATTTTAGAGCACTTTGCATTTATTTTTCATGGACTTTGATCCACTTTGAATTGACTTTTATATAAAAAGTGAGATATGATTCAGCTGTATTTTTCTGTGTGGTTATCCAGTTTCCACCAACACTATTTTTTGTTTAAGATGCTATCTTTACTTTATTTTATGTGCCCAGTTCCTTTGCCAGAAAATAGTTGATCTTAGTTCTGGGTGTTTATCTTTTAGTACTCAGTTTTAACCCAATGGTCAGAGTCTATCCTTACTCAAGTACCATGCTATTTTGATCACTAGTTTCCAAAGTTTCTTATTTTTCAGTTTGGCTGCGGTTATTAAAGGTGTTTTATAATTTCATACAAACTTTATTATTGACTGTTCTAATTCTTTGATCAATGTAATCTGCTTATATATTACTTTAAACATATATAATAGTTTAGGTCATTTTTAGACAATATTTATTCTTCCAATCTATGAACATGAAATAACATATATTTCCATGTATTCTATAGTCTTCTATTTTTTTTTAGGTGGCATAGTTTTCAAGATCTCTCACTTTTAATGAAGATTCTCAATACTTGATATTTTTGACACTATTTTGTGTGGGATAGACCCTGATAATTTTCTATTCTAGTTTATTTTTTGTATATAGGAATGAGATATATTTTTGAATGTTAACTTTGTGGCCATCAACTTTGCTATATTACTTTTTTCTAAGAACTTTTTAGTGAACTCTTAGGATATTCTCTGTCTAATATTACTTCATCTGCAAATAGAGACAATTTGACTTTTCTAATTTAGATCCCTTTAATTTTATTTTTTCCTTTTCGTTCTATTTTGTGGGATACCAAGTTGCTGCCTCAGGATTTCTAATATTACATTGAATGAAAGTGGAGACAGTGGGCATGCTTTTAGTTTTTCACCATTGAGAATTATATTGGCTATGAATTTGTTATAGTTGGTCATTACTATCTTGAGAAATGTTCTTTCCATCCCTATTTTTGAGGGTTTTTAGCATGAATTTATATTGGATTTTGTAAAAAGCTTTCTCTGTAAGTTAAAATTATCATATAAATTGTCTTACTTTTTTTTAATTTGGGGGTTATGGGTCACACCCATCAGCACTCAAGGGTTACTCCTGATGCTGCACTCAGAAATCCTGACAGGTTTGGGGACCATATGGGATGCCAAAGATTGAAACTGGGTCTGCCAATTGCAAGGCAAATACCTACCCACTGTGCTATCATTTCAGCCCCTGAAGTTTCTTTAATTTTCCTGAGGTTGTATATTATGTTAATTGATTTGCTCATATTGAACTTGGCTTCTTGGCATATCTTGGCATCCCTGGGATGAATTTCACTTGATATGCTATATGATTTTTTTATATCCTGATGTGTTCAACTTGCTAAGATTCAGTATGCTAAGGTCAGTCCTTGACTGTCCCTGGTCTTCTTGTATGTAAGATATCACCATCAAAATATAACATTAATAAAACTGCTCCAGGTTTAAATTCCTTCCATGGAGCTATTAATTTCTTCTCCTTGGTCATTCTCTCTGTTCTTCTCCTTCCATTGTAATCATCATTTTACAAGTATATAAACTTATAAGTTTATTAGTCTTCATTCTCCTCCTAATGGGTGAGTCCTTATTATCAAAGTTTAGATGTCATTCAATATAGATGGTAGATAGATAGATAGATAGATGATAGATAGATGATTGATAGATAGATGATAGATAGATAGATAGATAGATAATAGATAGATAGATAGCCAGTATAGATTCTAGTATCAAGTACTTGTGGATGAAGCCCATTACAGTGTAGAAAATGCTTTTTGACTTATAATATGAAGACTAATGGTTAAAAGAGTCTGACTTTTTATTACTTAATCATTTTTTCTGTGAAGGAAAAGAATCACTCATGTAAACCATAAATTAAAACACAAATCATCTTCATCCTAATCCATTACATTTGTTAAGCTCTCATTAGCTTGTGTAAACACCTCCCACAATTATTTTGCTTAGACAATTAAAGAAAGATATACATATTAATTATATATCACTATAGCACTTTGAATGGAGAGTTTCATAGGGATCAGGCCCTATATCCTCATTTCAGAACATTTGTCCCATGCCTTCTGCTCATAACTTGAGGAGCACAAAGTGTTGACAGTGTGTTCAAGCCCATGGAACACTAAAAACTCATAAGCTTAAAATACATTTGGCAGTTGTAATGTCCTGGTTAAACAAATTTTGAGACACAGAAGAATAGAAAAGGATTCTGGCAGAAATGGATGGTTGAGGGTTTGATTTCAACAGGATAAAGAGTAAAGCCCTTGAGCAAAAAAGTAGTATGAAGAAAGGTTAAGCTGAAGGCAATGTTTCCACATATTCAGTGTGATGGCAATAATTAGTTAACCTTTATGGAGTGCTTACAGTTTGACAAACACTGTTTTCACATATATTCCATTCTCAGCATCTCCATTTTCTGGGTAAAGAAACCAAGGCATAGAACATTAAGTAACTTCTTGAAATTAGTGAATTAGTGGTAGAGAATGGATTTGAATTAGACAGATGAGCTCCCAAGTTCTGCTCCTAATATTACTAACATTCCTTCTTGACTGTATGTCTCTGTTTAATGCATACTGTGGAGAACTTGAAAACTTGAGAATTAAGACAGAGTTCCAAAAAGAAAATAACTGGATTTTTTGGTGTGTTTTATCTGAGTGTCTACTAAGCACAAGGACAGAGCTAAGGTTTCTCATACAATGTCTAATACAATCTGTAAAGAAAATACTACTCTCATTTTTATGACATGGATCTAAGATACATGATAGTTCAATAATATATTAAAGGTTTAATAAAGGAGATTATGTGTGTCCATCAGAGCCATTTGGTAAAATGCATCAAGAAATGAGTGTATATACTCAATATTTGATATAGTGTGTCCTGCAATATTAAGCGGCCAAGTTTCTCTCTCTGTAATAGACTTAGGACCTTTTATTTCCCAACTATGATACAAATAAGATATCAGTATAGGATATCTCCAGGCTTCTATTTCCTTACCTATAATTGGTTGTAAAAGTTCCTGTATTCTATTCTCATTATGAAAAGACTAAGTACAAATATATAAAATCCTGGATTCTTGATGATTATTAATAAAACTGAAAGTTGAGGCCTATGATATTATTATTGAATTCTAACTCTCCTGTGTGCTTCAAAAGGCATTTCAGTTATTGCCTAAATATTTTGCCCACACCACAGTCTCTCTCTACAGTCCTGGCAGAAATTGATGGGTCATGTTGATGCACTAAGTACAGTTTCTCTGAATGTCAACATTTGGGGGTACCTCCAGCTGTTATTGACTGTGCATTTGATTTGCTAGTTGAGTCCTAGACTTCTGTGAGCACTTTATGCCATGGGGAAAGAAAGATATATCACCTGTTAGAACCATTTTAGGGCAGGAACTGAGCATATTTCTCTGTAACTACTTCCTTTGCTTATAAAAAGAACTATTTTTCTGGGCCAGGCACATCACTGAAATCCAATTTTAAGGCCCTTCTAAGTCAGAGATGCTCTCTGCTTCTAAAACCCATGATGGAAAGATTTATGCTTTAGAAGAAAGAAATAAAGTGAGTTTTATAATGAATTGTTATAAGGTAGACCTTTATTCCCTTGCCCTGCCCATGAAGCACTGAGTTTATCTTGGTATTAATCAATTTCTGTACCTTCCCCAGAAGTATTTCTGACAGACTATAAGGGTGAATGGTAACAGAGTGGAGATAGAAGAGGTTATTAAAAAAAAAAGGCAGGCTCTGGAAGAAGTGGCATATTATAAAAGAATGAGAATTGGGGATACCCAGGGCCTTAAATCTAGTTCTAGCTACCTAGGTCATTTGAGATCAGTGCTTTCATTTTCTCAGAACCTATTTCTACATCTGTGAAATTGTGGGGGTTTAATTATATCATTTATAAGCACCATTCTTTTGACAACCTATGAAGCAGAAGTAGATTCTGAAAATAATCACAGTTTTACTTAGACTTTGCCCTACTTATATCTAGCTACTATAAATCTTCAAATAGCACATGAATCTATGTGAGGAAGGATGGCAGTATAGAAGAAAGAAAAACTTAACTTAGGAGCTCATTTCTCTACAGTTTTCAACTCAAGCAACACCTCATGGGAACAGACTTTCATGACTCCACCCTAATCTCTCAACAAACTTCACTCCACTGCCTCTATATTCTTGAGTGACTAACACGCTCCCCCACCTTTGAGCTTCCATCATTTTGGCATGTATCAGATTGTTAACACACTGCTTCCACATGCAACTCTGTGAATACACTGAGACAAGACAGTGTCTGATTATCCTTAGTGACTATTATAAAGCATGGAATATAGGACTGTACAAGAAGAAGCTGCTGAACATTACTTCATATTCTGCTTTGGGGGGCCTGATGATATCTAACCCATCTGAGTTTGCCTATTACCATTGTTCCATGGGCCTGTGACTGAATAGCCCTATGAATCCTAGATGTCTCCTGAAATCTCATTCCACCATCCACCCCAGCAGGGGTTGGGGGAATGGAGAGGGGCAGCAGACAGTGATAATAGGGAAGAGACAGAGAGAGAGAGAGAGAGAGAGAAAGAGAGAGAGAGAGAAAGAGAGAGAGAGGAGAGAACTAGGAAAAGCTGGAGAGAGAGCTATAATCCAGGTTCTATAATTTTCTGGGTATGCTAACTTTTATAGCTATAATCACATGATTTTATTTTCAGCTAACTCCTTAAAAGACCTACAACTACTCTAGATCATGGTCCTAATCTTATTTCTGTAGCCTTGACATGTGAGTCAAGATGAGTAGTAGCATGTGAGTCAAGCTAGTATATGCTGAGCACATGTTACCAACGAGTCTTAGAACAGACTTCAATGGGAATGCATGCAGCATTTCAAGAAGCTGTAAGTATAAGATTTCTTAATGGTGAAACATACTTTTAAATAGCCACTACTGTCCAGAAAAGCATATCTATCACCTTCCTCTGAGCATCATAGGACATCTTGTGAACTTTATTCAAAGACATAAATAACTAAAGGTGCTTGCAATTTTAATTAATCAAGATATTTTTGTCAGTCTGTGTATTCTTATATCAATTGACCTCGCCTGTCACCTACCTTACATACACACCCTAGTATGTAAGCTCTATGAGAGCAGTGACTTATTCAGTCTCATTTGCCACCAAGATCACATGACTATTACTAACTGCTTTTCTATAACCTAGTATTCTATTCTAACAAGATATCTGGTCTTCTAAATATTTCTCCCCAACAGATAGTTCCTGAAATCCCCACAGAACTTTATTAGTGCTGATACATTACTTCTTAATGTCACATGCCACCATGCAAGCTTGTGCTGAGATTTCACATTCCTAGTCTCCTGTCTATCTAGGAGCTGCTTTCTTCTAGGTTGAAACTTTCTTTGATTGCTAATATTGGTTTTATCTTCAGAGCTAGAACTCTATGACATATTGAGATGAAAGTGCCATGTCAATACTCTAACCTAAAACTAGAAATTAAGCCACTTGGACTACACAACAATATTTCAATGAACTACCCATTTTATTATGTTAATTTTAGGAGGATCCCACATCAAATACTCATATATTACTAAGCTTAGTCATCCACCATTTTGATTCACACACAGAACATAATTCCAGATTATGTACTCTGGATACTGGAACATCTGACATTGACTGTGCCATAATTGCTTCCTTCTGCTGACTCTTCAATCTAGACGCATCCTCTCTAAAGGCTTCTATAATATCTTCATGAGCTTTCTACCTTCTTTCCCCCATTCTGTTTCCTATTTCATAAACTCTCCCAAACCTACACAACTTCCCCCTAAATTAAATATGCCCATTTGTTTCTAAACCTTCTTTAAAATAATTTAGAGGATTTTAGAGGATTGAGCAGTAGTACAGAAGGGAGGGTATTTGCTATGGACATAGCCAAACCAATTTCTCTCTCTGGCACCCTATATGGTCTCCAAGCCTACCAAGAGTAATTCCTGAGTAAAGAGGCAGAATTCAGTCCCAAACACTAACAGTGTGACTCAAAACTCAAGTGGAGGTGCTGGAGTGATAGCACAGTAGTAGGCCGTTTGCCTTGCACATGGCTGATCCAGGAGGGATCTGGGTTCAATCCCTGGCATCCCATGTGGTCCTCCAAGTCTACACATAGCCAGGAGTAACCCCTGAGTGTCACTAGGTGTGGCACTACTCCCCAGAAAAACTAAATTAGTAGTATAGTAGTAGTAGTGATAGCAGTAGCAGCAGCAGCAGCAGAAGCAGCAGTAGCAGTAGTAGTAATTATATTATTATTTAGTTTTAGGCTTTGATTCTCCCCCCCCACATCTGAAATTCAACTTATACTATTCCTTCTTAATTTCTACATTAACAGTGAAACTTAGATTTAGCATAATCAATGACTAAGTTCAAAGATGTCCTTTTGACTATCTGTGACCTATTCAAAGAGTATAGCTACTTTACAGTTATTAAGTATAATTATTAGGGGTAGAGGACTAGGATTGCAGTAGTTTGTAACACAAGAAATTTCTCCCAACAAGCCTAAGTGGGCCAAGAATAAGAAACTTCCTGTCTCTATAAGAGGTGTTTAATAAATGTGAAGCACTTTCAGCCCTCCAAAAGGTATTTTGACACTCCCAGAGGTGTTTACCATTTCTCTTTCTCAACTAGAGATTAAAATATTATCTCACTGTAGTCTCACTATAATTTACTAATTTTCCACTTTGAGCTGACTGTTGATTTCCTCAACTCCTAAATTTGGGCCAGTAATCCCTATTCTTTTCTGTGTGTGAAAGCAGCACTCCTAGAAGTACTCAGGAGCCCTTCTGTAGTGCTGAGAATATGAGCAAGTGTAGGCAGAACGCAAGGCAAGTAAGTGCCTTTATCTCTTGTACTATCTCTCTGGCTCTAGTCCCTATTCTTTAACTGACATACACATGCAGGTTTATAGGGAGCTTAGAAAATATAGAAGGACAGGTTTCCCATTCTGTAGCATCTTCCCTTTGTTGTGAAATAAAATTTCAAAGAGAGTGTCAAATATTCCTTAGAAACTAAAATTATTCAGGCTGAGAATTACTGGACAGGGGTTATTATTGTTTTTATAATCAAAATGGAGAACACATTTTGTTTGTTTGTTTTGATTTGGTTTTGGGGTCACACCTAGTGATCCTCAGGGGTGGTTACTCTTAGCTATGCACTCAGAAATTGGGGGACCATATGGGATGCTGGGGGATCGAACTTTGGTCCATCCTAGGCTAGCGCAGGCAAGGCAGATGCCTTACACCGTGCGCCACCACTCCGGCATTATGGAGAACACTTTTAAAGAGTAGAAGTTGTTTAAAGAGCAGGGTGAGACCCTTTCTTGGCTATATGAGGAGGGAAGAAACAAGCCCAACTATACAGAAGCTGATTGAAACAAATCTTTGCTACATCACTAGGCATTTAGTGGATCAGGAATAAGAAAGAATTAAAGGACAGATAATGTCCACCACCCTGTAAACTCCAAAGATCAAATCAACCAACCTAATCTGTTCAGAGTCCCTGTCTTCCCTCCCCCTCCTGGAGGCCTCAGTCTTGAGCTTTTAATTTGTTTTCACAGTGATTTGAACAAATTGAATTTGTTAATTAAAGTGGTAAAATGAAATGCTGAGCATTATTGACTAGATGCTAATGCCATTAACAGGAATGAAGGAGAGGGACCTCCACTGTCAATTGCCACACAAATCAGATCAGCGGAGGCCACTGTCCAGGCTGTGCCTAACGGCTGAGGAACAGATCTTTTTGTGTGTCCTTTGATTTCATCTTGATCACTCAGGATCTGAAACTACCAAGACATTCCTTTAGCAAAAAGTTAACTCTCTCATGCCAGGGTTTGTGGTGTGTGCTAAAGATGTTGATGGATCACACAAAACCTCATTCTCAGGAATCTCATAGTAGTGGTAAATATGTAACATGGAGCTGTCTCTCTAGCATTAAAAATAAAGTTTCAGAGTTTAGGTTTTGAAGGCAAAAGACCAAAACAAAACAAAACAAATCCCTAGAATTCAAATCCTTAGTCCAATCCTGACAGCCAGCCTGTCATCTGTTTATTTCCCTTCAAAGCAGGAATGATGATTAAATATAATTACCTAAGATTTCCATAAGGATTAAGTTAAAACTCAGGAAAAAAATTTTCAACATAATCCACAGAACAGGATATGTGCTCAGTGTCTTGCATTAGTACATGTCCTAAAGAAATGGAGAAGCACTAGGTGAGAGTCATTAGATTTGCTTTGGGAGATTAAAGAGTCTTTCGAATGTGACTTTGAAGTTTTACATTCAGGGAGAGAAATGGGAGAAGGGCTTCAGAGGCAGAGAAAAAAGTACTTGTATATATATGTACATATATATGTACTGCAAGTACTTTTATATATATTTTATATATATATATATATTTATATGTGTGAAGATTTATTCTGAACTGTAAAATTATGTGATGCCCACTAGAGGCTGAGTTTGAGGAACAGCCTAATCACATTTATTAACTTATTTTATTTTATTTGGTTTCCAATACTAATAATACTTTTTTTCTCTAGGGCATGATCCCACCACACTCATCACCAGCATATCTAACTCTCTCACCTAAGTAACTCAACTCCCCTCCTCTCTCTCTTTTACTCCCCCAATTCACTTGTCTGGATCAGTTTCCTTGTTAATGTTGCCTTTGGATTTTTTCTGCTACTTTGCTATGTAACATATTCCTAAGAGTGGTATTGCTGGATCATATGGAAGTGCAATTTCTAGGCTTTGAGAAATATCCATATTGTTTTCCAAAAAGGCTGGACCACTCAACATATTGGAATAAAGAACAATCAAATAAACTTGAGTAGCCTGCAACTGACCCCCATGTATTCAATAAATATTTGACAAAGAGGCAAGAAATAGAAAGTGAAGCAAGAAAATACAAGTGGTTTTGAGAAAACTTATCAAGTACATGCAAAAAATGAACTCATAACTCTTTAATGCCATCCATAAAAATCAAATAAAAAATGATTCAAGACTTTGATCAGACAGACCTGAAACCATAAGGTATATAGAAGTATAGATAGAACATTTCATGATATTGAAGCTGAAGGCAACTTCATAGATGAAACATAAACAAAAGAGACTACATTAAACTAAAGCTTCTGCACCTCAAAGGAAACAGTGACTATCATACAAAGACTACCCACAGGATGGGAGAAACTATTTATCCAATACTCATCTGATAAGGGTTTAATGTCTATGATATAGAAGGCAGCTGGTTTTTGTTGTTTTTTGTTGTTGTTGTTTGTTTTGTTTTGGGGACACATTTGGTGGCAGTGTTCAGGAGTTATTCCTGGTTTTGCACTCAGAAATTGCTCCTTGCAGACTCAGGAAACCAAATCAGATGCTGAGAATCGAAACCAGCTCCATCCTGGGTCAGCCGCATGCAAGGCAAAGGCCCTACTGCTGTGTTATTTCTCTGGTCCCAAGGAACCTCATTTAAGTTAATGAGAAAAAAAAAACCATTAGCCCCATCCAAAAATGGAAAGAGATGAACACATTTCCTCAAAGAAAAAATACAAATGACCAAAATGCATCTGTATTAATGATGCCAAGATCATTAATCATCAGGGAGATGCAAAACAAACCAATACCATCTCTCATCACAGAGACTGGCACACCTAAAAAAGAACAAGAACAACCAGAGCCAGGGCAGATAAGGGGAGAAAGGGACTCTCATTCACTGCTGGTGGGAATGTCAACTGATTCAGCCTTTTTAGGAATTTTGAATTAATGTTTTTGCATTTAATTCAGGCCTTTTCAGCTGCAGAGTGTTTCTCTGGAACACCTAATTACTACCTTCTTTTTCTTATTTCTTTATATTCTTAGCTTAACTGTCACCTCTCAGAAAAGTCATTCTAGCTATCCATTCTCATTTAGGTATTTCTGTTTTCTAAGATAATCCATTTCCCCCTTTAAGCACTGGCTACAATTTATAATTACTTATTTTATCTGCTTGTTTATTTAATTAATCCCTATCTCTCTTATGAGGACATAACCACTTGATTACAGGGATCACGCTTGCTTTTTTTAACACTGGATTAAAAGAAACCAGTTTCACACTGAATCTGGCATATGGAAGCATTTAATTTGTTAAAGGGTTGGTGAAAAAAGATTTAAATGTTTTGGTTTGTATAAGATACAAATATTTTTATCAATATGGTATATATAAATGTTGATGAATTGTCTATGAGTAGGAAGAGGAACTAGTACATGCTGATCCCAGCTATGCACCATGAACTTTAGGTGTATCATTTCTAATTATGCTCATAACCATATGAGGTAGATATTGTTGTTTCAATTTTACAAATGAGGGAATTGAGACTTAGAAAAATTAAGTTACTTGCCCAAAGGCATCCTACTGGTAAGTGGAAAGACTATAGTTAAAACAGAGATTAATTTAGCTCACATACTAATACTTTAGAAAACATAAGAATTGAGCAATACCCCTAAGAGAAAAATAACCCAAAATTGAGTTAAGTTACTTGCCCAAAGGCATCCTACTAGTCATATACTTAAACTTTTTTTGTTTTGGGGCCACACCCAGTGACACTCAGGGATTACTCCTGCCTATGCTTTCAGAAATCACTCCTGGCTCTGGGGATCATTTGAGATGCCCAGGATTGAACTGCAGTCTGTCCTCGGTCAGCCACATGCAAGGCAAATGCCCTACCACTACGCCATCTCTCCAGCCCCTGATATTTAAACGTTTTCATAATTTTTTGTTTGTTTTTCTTTGTTTTGTTTTTGGGCCACACCCAGTGACGCTCAGTGGTTACTCCTGGCTATTCGCTCAGAAGTCGCTCCTGGCATGCATGGGGGACCATATGGGGAACCCGGGGATCGAACCGTGGTCCATCCTAGGTTAGCACAGGCACCTTACCTCCAGCGCCACCGCCCAGCCCCATTTAAACGTTTTTAAAGTCATTGTCTGGGGGCCCGGGAGATAGCATGGAGGTAAGGCGTTTGCCTTTCATGCAAAAGGTCATCGGTTCGAATCCCGGTGCCCCATATGGTCC
>PVKC010025947.1:0-16299 GCA_004027635.1 Crocidura indochinensis | reverse complement strand
GAAATTGCTCCTGGCAGGCACGGGGGACCATATGGGGCACCGGGATTCGAACCGATGACCTTTTGCATGAAAGGCGAACACCTTACCTCCATGCTATCTCCCGGACCCCTAAAGTTAGTAACATACACTTAAGAATTTATTTATTTTTCCGTTTTGGAGCCACATTCTGTAATCCGGGGTTTACTCCTAGCTCTAAGCCCCGGAATTACTACTGATGGGCTTAAGGAACTATGTGGAATGCTGGGGATCAAACCCAAATTGTCCATGTTCAAGGCAAATGTTCTACCCAATAGACTATGACTCTGGCCCCTTGTTTATTATTTTTTGCATTCTTTTATTTTTTATTGTTTTTCTATTTTCCAATTCCTTTATATGCTTTTTGCTTTAATTTTATTTGAGGTGCCTTGATTACAACAGTGTTAAAGAAGGGGTTTCATCTATGAAATGTTCCAACATCACATCCTCCCAGAATGTCTGCCCCCTTCCACCATTACCAAGTGCCATCTCCCAATAACCCCTCTTTCCTACTGTGGTAAGCTAAGTTCTGTAGATCTGTTCTCAATTTCTGTATCTTTTCAAGTATCTTTTATATCTTTTCTTAGTCTTGTTTGGAGCTATACCCAGCTGGGCTCATTTCTGGCTTTGTATTCAAGGATCATTTCTGGAAATGCTTTAGATTCCCCATATAACAGTGATTGAACCTAGGTCAGCCGGGTACAAAGCAAGTATCTAAGTATCTTTTTTTTTTTTTTTGGTTTTTGGGCTATACCCGGCGGTGCTCAGGGGTTACTCTTGGCTATCTGCTCAGAAATAGCTCCTGGCAGGCATAGGGGACCATATGGGAGACCGGGATTTGAACCAACCACCTTAGGTCCTGCGCTGTGCTATCTCTCTGGACCCACAAGGCAAGTATCTTAACCCCTGTCCTATCTCTCTGGTTTAGTTCATGTCTTTTTAGTGCTGAATCATATGCAGTTCTATGGCTGGATGACAGTTTATTTATCCTTTGTTGAGCTCTTGGCTGCTTTTAAATATTAGTGATTATTTACAAAGTTGCTATAAACATATGCAAGTTTGATGATTCCAATGAAAATTTTAATTCATGTTAGGTAAACACAAGGAAGCATAATTCTGGATTGTGTAGTGAGATTGTTTCATTTATAAGAAATTTCCAAATTATCTTCCCAAGTGTCTAATATTTTTGTATTCCCATTAGCAATAAATGTTGCAAATAGTACTTGATAATGTTGGTGTTTGATTTTTACCATTGTCATGGATATCTAGTGGTATCTCGTTGCTGTTTTAATTTTCAATGTACTATAATATGATGTTATCATCTTTTTATATACACGATTGCCTTCTATGTATAGATTCTGGTGGGGTATTCATCTAGGCCAGGGGTCTCAAACTCAATTTACCTGGAGGCCACAGGAGGCAAAGTTGGGGTGATCCTTGAGTGTCAAGTCAGTAGTAAGCCTTTGAACATTGGGGGGGGGTGTTACCCAAACAACTAAAACAAAACAAAACAAAAAAGATTCTTCTAGGGCAGGGTCACAAAATGTTGTTCGGAGGGCCGTTTGCAGCCCGTGGGCCGCAAGTTTGAAACCCCTGATAGACCTTTTACTAATTTTAAAAATCAGGTTGAAAAAAAAAAAAGAAAGAAAGAAAAATCAGGTTGATTTCTTAAAATAGAGTTTTGGGGTTTGTTTGGGTTTTGTTTTTTGGGCCACACCTCGTTCTGTTCAGAGTTTAATCCTAGCTCTGTGCTCGAATTAATTCTGGCAGTATTTAGTGATGGGGATTAAACAGGGGTTGACTATAAGGCAAATATCTACATCCTCTACTCTCTCTCACTCTCTGTCTCTCTGCCTCTCTCTGGACTACTTCTTGTTGCAATTGAAGACTACTCTGTATATTTTCGATAACATTCCCTGATCAGATACATCTTTTGAGAATATTTCTTTCTGGTCTATCGATCATCTCCCTATTATCTTGACAAGCTTTCAGTTCTTTTTGTTACTTTTCTTTTTTTTTTTAAATATCTTTATTTAAACATCTTGATTACAAATATGATTGTAGTTGGGTTTTTCAGTCATGTAAAGAACACCCGCCTTCACCAGTGCAATATTCCCATCACTAATGTCCCAATTCTCCCTCCTCCCCAACCCACCCTCGTTGTAGTCTCTAGACAGACTTTCTACTTCCCTCACTCATTCACATTGTTATGATAGTGCTCAATGTAGTTATTTCTCTAACTGCATTCATCACTCTTTGTGGTGAGCTTCATGTCATCCAGTCGGCCTCTCTTTTGTCTCTGAGAATTATTGCATACATGTCTTTTATTTTTCTTAAAATCCATAGATGAGGGGGCTGGGCGGTGGCGCTGGAGATAAGGTGCCTGCGCTAACCTAGGACGAACCGCGGTTCGATTCCCCCGGTTCCCCATATGGTCCCCCGTGCCTGCCAGGAGCAACTTCTGAGCGAATAGCCAGGAGTAACCCCTGAGCGTCACTGGGTGTGGCCCAAAAAACAAACAAAAACAAACAAACAAATCCATAGATGAGTGAGACTATTCTGTGTCTATCTCTCTCCCTCTGGCTTATTTCACTCAACATAATAGATTCCATATACATTCATGTCTAGGAAAATTTCATGACTTCATCTCTCCTGACGGCTACATAATATTTCATTGTGTATATGTACCACAGTTTCTTTAGCCATTTATCTGTTGAAGGGCATTTTCAGTGTTTCCAGAGTCTGGCTATTGTAAATAATACTGCAATGAATATAGGTGTGAAGAAGGGAATTTTGAATTGTATTTTTGTGTTCCTAGGTTATATCCCTAGGAGTGGTATAGCTGGATCGTATGGGAGCTCAATTTCCAATATTTTTTAAGCCTACAGCACTGGTATTCCCAGGCGGTCTCCCATCTAAGTACTAACCAGGCCTGACCCTGCTTAGCTTCCAAGATCAGACAAGATCAGGCACGTTCAGGGTGGTATGGCTATAGACTCAATTTCCAATTTTTGGAGGAATCTCCATAAAAATCTCCATTCAGTTCTTTTTCTTCAAACTACTATTTCATGGAAATTTAATTTTAATTCAGTCCAAAGTGTAAATTTTTTATTTTTGGGTTTTGGGCCATACCAGGTGACTCTCAGGGGTTATTTAAGCTCTGGGCTCAGAAATTACTCCTTTCAGGTTTGGGTAACTATATGGAATTCTAGGGATCAAACCTGAGTCAGCCATGTGCAAGACAAATGTACTACCAATCTGTACTATCACTCTGGACCAGGTGTAAATCTTTTATGTCTCTCTTTCTTTCATATAAGAAAATGAATGCAGGACACAGGATGTAGCTTAATGACAGTGTGGATGCCTTGCATGACTGAAACACTAGGTTTGATCTCTAACACCACAAAAGAAAGCATTAACAATAATGGCAAGCACAGTTAATATTCTCTCTTTACCTCATCTGATAATCAAAAGAGAGAGAGAGAGAGAAAGAACTCAAAGTATGAGCAAGGCCTTATGATCAAGCCCTCTACCACAACTGTCTCTTTACCGTCCCTCACTTTGTGTGCAGTCCTGGTGACCCCAGGCTGTCAGGAGCAAACCCTAAACTTCCAGGCCCACCCTTCAGTGTGGGCCTTCCAGCACTGCTTGGGGAAGCCCTATTAAATTTAAATTTTGGGGGCTAGAGCAGTGGCACAGCAGTAGAGCATTTATTTGCCTTACACGTGTGGCTCCCCAGGCATCCCATATGGTCCCCCAAGCCAGAAGCGAATTCTGAAAACATAGCCAGGAGTAACCCCTGAGTGTCACCAGGTGTGGCCAAACAAAGCAAAAATAAAATAATTTTTTAATGAGTAGGTGGGCCCAAGAGATAGTAAAACAGGTAAGACCACCAGCTTTGCCTGTAGGTGACCTCTGAATCACAACGGGTTCCCTGTAGCACCACAAGTGAGTTCTGCAGAGAGCTGGGAATAGCCCTTGATACTGCTTCCGGGACAGGAGAGAGCACAGCCTCCTACAATAACAAGAGCACAAAGTCTATTTTGTTATTGTAAAGACAATATGTTTTTTTTTCTTTTTGGGTTTTTGGGTCACACTTGGTGATGTTCAGGGGTTACTCCTGGCTATGTGCTCAGAAATCGCTCCTGGCTTGGGGGACTCTGGGAATAGACACCAGGTCTATTCTGGGTCAGCCACATGCAAGGCAAATACCCTACCGCTGTGCTGTCACTCCAACCCCACAATATGTTGCTAATGGAAACATTTAAAAAAATTCTACAAGAGAAAAAAAAACATGAAAAACTCTGGCACCTGACAGTGGCCTTGGGAATATCTGGAAACCACACCCTTGGCCTGAGCAACTGGACAATACGTGTCAGAAGCCTAAAACAGATACTAATCCTTTGACCCAACAATTTGTGTTTAGAAATGAATTCCCAGAAAATAATTGGACCTATGCCCAGAGTGTTAAATGAAAGGATGCTCATTAATTGAAAAAATTGGAAAGAGCCTCTATTTTGCTTGGGCTGCTGTAACAAAGCACCACAAACTAGGTGAGAAACAGAAATTTATTTCTCATAATTCTGCTCTCTGTGTGTGTGTGTGTGTGTGTGTGTGTGTGTGTGTGTGTGTAGAGGACACACCCAGGGATGTTCAGGGCTTATTCCTGGCTCTATGCTCAGATCACTACTGGCAGTGTTTGGGGGACCACTTATGGTACAGATAAAACCCAGGTTAGCTGTGTGCAAGACAAGAACTTTAACTGCTGCTAGCTCTCAGCCCAAATAGTGCCCATTAAAAATAGCTGTATAGGGCTGGAGAATTAGCACAGTGGTAGGGTGTTTGCCTTGCACACGGCCAACTCAGGAGTGACAGAGGTTTGATTACAGGCATCCCATATGGTCCTCCCGACCCTGCAAGGAATGATTTCTGAGCACAGAGTCAAGATGTGACCCAAGAAAAAAAAATGGCTATAAAAGGGCAGGAGTGATATCACAGCGTGGAGAGCATTTACCTTGCACACAGCTAACCCAGGTTCAATCCCTGGTATCCCATATGGCCTCCCTAGCCCGCCAGGAGTAACCCCTGAGCACCACCGAGTGTGGCCCCAAAACAAAAATAATGGCTATTTAAAATATTTGGCTATATAAAATATTTGACAAGTAATTAATTTCAAGAAGTATATTGGTTCAAGTTGAAAAATAATGTGTATTATGCTTTATCATGTATTATTTATATATTTATTATGTATTATTCTGTCTAAATGCACAGGAAAATGGCTCAAGAAGTCAATGGTAACTTTCTTCGGGAGATTACTGGGATGATTTTCTTTTCTTTTTTTTGTTTTTTTTTGGGGGGGGGAGGGGCCACAACCAGCAGCGCTCAGGGTTACTCCTGGCTCTGCTCTCAGAAATCGTTCCTGGCAGGCATGGGGGATCATATGGGATGCTGAAATTCGAACCACCATTTGTCCTGACTCTGCTGCTTGCAAGGCAAATACCCTGCCCCTGTGTTATCTCTCTAGCCCGTGGGGTGATTTTCTATTTTTTTATGGCTTTTTTTTTTGGGGGGGGGGTCACACCCGGCAGTGCTCAGGGGTTACTCCTGGCTCCATGCTCAGAAATTGCTCCTGGCAGGCACGGGGGACCATATGGGGCACCGGGATTCGAATGGATGATCTTTTGCATGAAAGGCAAACGCATTACCTCCATGCTATCCCCCGGGCCCCGATTTTCTTTCTTTCTTTCTTTTTTTTTTTCTTGGTTTTGCTTTACTACACAGCTTAAACGTTTCCACAGAAGTTTATATCACATTTTTAAAGGATTCCCATTCCCTCACCACACACAGACATTCATTCCTCAAAAAGGAAGAAGAAAGGGAAGCATATCCTGTGTCTAAAGCTTGTTTCGAGAAACTTCTCATTTATTCTGTCCCCAGCTATCTTCAATTTTCTGCTTCTCAGGGGCCTTTCAGAGGAGCCTCAGCGTCCTCAGCTGCTTCTCTCTGGCGCTCTGCTGAGGGTCGCGCGTGTAATGTGCCATGAAGGGTCCTCGGTGAACCCTTTATTCCTGGATGGAGGTTTGCAAAGGTTCCTCCTTAATCCTGAAACACTGCCGAAGTCTGACACATTATGACGGAATGATTCATCTTGGTTTAAGGCTTCTGATCAGACAGACCCTGAACTCTGCTTTCAAACTCATGGCGTGGGATCCTCAAAGGAGTAAAGAGCGCCTGTGGTCAGGCCTGATCTCTCTCATTCCCAGTCCTGGAGGCCGAGGGGAGCGGTTCACATCTCAGGACAGAATGTGCTGCAAATTTTCTTCTGAAGTCTGTCATTTGTGCATCAGTGAAGACAGCCACTCTCTCTAATTTCCTTTTCCCTTGCCCCTTTCCCCTGTTCCCCATTACCTCCACTTTGGGTATTTCATTTGAATATGAGCAGCCACCTAAAATAAGATATAATAAATTAATATGATATTGTCTCTGCATATGAGCATTTGTTTTTTGTAAAATATCTGCACGGCATTAAAATTGCTATCTAGTGAACTGAAAGGCAGCCAATTGAACTGGCCAAATCTTTACATGGAGCAATGATGAGTTTAGCCTACAGTATCCGTGTAAGTGGGTAGTAGACAGGGATAATGGAACCTGGAACTCAACTCTTAGAGGAGAGAGGGCTATTATTTTATGTTAGGCATGTTGCCTACGTCTCTGACACAGTTTGGGAACTATCCTAAAAGGAGGAATCCTATGATTCCTCTGATTTTAAATCTTCCGATTTAAAAGGCACGCTAGCTCTGGAAATGAAATCAGATTCCCAACACAGAGAACTGTGTTTAGAGAGGGTTCAGGAAACGTTCAAGGACAAGGACTATGTTTAGAGACAGAGGCCAGTAAGTCCACATGGCAAAGTGGGAGGAAAAACAGAAGAGCCAAGAGAGTCTTGAAGCATTTTCAGCAGGGTGGGCGTGCGAAGACAGAGATAAGGTGCTTGCCCTGGTGTCCTGGGGATATGGTTCCCCATACGATTCCTGAATTTTGCCAGTACTGATCCCTGAGCACAAAACCAGGAGTAAATCCTGAGCAACAGTAGGTGTGACCCATAAACAAGTATGTAATTTAAATAGTCAGCAGTTATGTGAAAAATAATTTCAAGGAAGCATTGATGGACACACAATAATGTAGGTGTCAGAAGGAACACGCCAAATAAGTTGAAATGGTTGGGAGTTATTAAAAAACCTGATCTCGGGGCATCTGCCTGTGCACACTAGCCTAGGACAGACCGAAGTTCAATCGCCTGGCATCCCAGATGGTCCCCAAGCCAGGAGTGATTTCTGAGCACATAGCCCTGTATGTCACCAGGTGTGGCTGGAAAAAAAAAAAGAAAGAATCCTGATCTCTTGGAAAGTGAGTTTGAAAGCTGTTTGTTTGGTTTTGGTTTCGAGTTCTATCAGGTGGTATCAGGGGTTACTGCTGGCTCTGTGCTCAGAAATCATACTTGGCAGACTCAGGGGACCACATGGGATGCTGGGGTCGAACCTGGCTTGGCTGTGTGCAAGACAAACTTCTAACTGCTATGTTATCACTCTGGTCCATGAAAGCAGTTTTGAATTCACCTATTAGTTCTCAGTAGTGACCCCTGGGAGTGCCAGAGACTGAACCAGGTCAAGCTCTGACCTGCCTGACATGAATGATCTGTCCTACCTATTCCTATAAGCCACTTCTTGTCTCGATTTGTTAGAAACATTTAGGCTGATTTCCCACCCCCACCCCACCCCTTTTCAGAGCAGAGGGACAGTCTAGATTCCTGGCACATTGCTTTGATCCAGAATAAGATCTGAGGTCAAGACTGTTTAAATTCATTCTTTACAACCATCTCAGAGAAACTTCCAAGCGTCTAGCCATTGAGCCTGTGCAGGTGGCTTTTCACTGACCATTCAGCCCTCTGCCTGAGGATGTTTGGGAGTTGGTGGGGATGAAGGGATGGAATAGAAACCAGGAAATCAGCCTCGGAACAGTCAGGACTTCGTGGGATCTTTGGTCAGACCCGGATGTTATTTGATAAAAGAGTTTTTGTGGATCCTTTGTTTAGGCTGGCAGTGGGGCGTGTGTTCATTCTGGGAGTCCTGGGTAGGCCTAGCACAGAGCAAGTGCTTCATGTCAATGCAGTTGAAATCACAATCACAATTGGTAGCCTGTTAACCTCATTAGATGTTTATTTTCTTTCTTTTCATGGGGTGTGTGTGGAGATGACTTCAAGGCAGTGCGTAGGAGGTTCAGGGGCCTCAGTGGCAATTCTGGACTAATTAGGTCAACTCAAACCTCTGAAAATGTGGCATTGCTTAGGTTCTGCAATGCTAGGGGAAACTCAGATCCTCTTGGAAATGCTCTGGGGTCCACACCTGCTGTTCTTTGGGGCTTCCTTGGGGACACCTGCTGATTTTCAGGGGAATTTGATCTGGTAATTGAACCCAGGTTGTCCTAACTTCTGTACCATGTCCCACTAGATAGATTTATTTTCTTTTCAATGGGATAAAATTATGTTTGTGCTTTGAGGTTTGGATCCTGCTCTAATATGAGCCTCTGAGCCTCACAGCCCAGGGGAAAAAGTGACCCTAGGAATCAGTTGCTTGGCTTAGCAGACATGAGAACTGAGGAGCAGAGATGATGCATAATCTTAGTTAGGGCTTCGAGTAACTGGGGAAACCCGGCTCCCAGGCTCCAAGCTTGTGACTAACTACTCCTCACCACTAAGAAGGCTTTCTGCTTGGCTTTTGTTGTTTGTTTGTCTGTCTGTTGTTGTTTGTTTGTTTTCAGGTCACACTGTACAGTGCTCAGGGTTCCTTGTCCTGATTTCTGTGCTTAGGTATCCCTCTGGGATGATGGGGATTGAACTCAGCTCAGCCCTTGGAAGGCAAGAGCCCTGCCCTGTGCGTTATCTGTCCAGCTCCAGATTTCTGCTTTGCATTATTGTTTGCTTCCCTCTCTCTTCACATGCTTTATTATTATGAAAAACAACGAACTTTTCAATAAAAAATGGGAACACTCTTTTTAGAAAAGGAGGTACTGTTGTTTTGGTGAGGGTGGAAGCATCCGATCCTTATCCTTCTAGGCTTTAAGTTTATTCATGTTCTCTGGGCCCGAGTTGAATGTAAAATGAGTGTCTTCCAGGCTGCAAGAACAAATCTTCCCGTATTGCTAAGTGGCCTTCTCTAGCCAGGAGACCTAAGCACTCAACCCTGTGTTACCACTTCTGTGGCCTTGAGAAACTGCTCTTCTCTGGAACTCAGTTCCTCCTTCTCAAAATAAAGAACAAGCTTCCAGAGACTCTAACATCCTGTGATTCTATCTCTTCCCATGTCTGATCTTGAAGATCGAATTTTCTTCAGCCTTTCCAGTAAAAGCCACCCCTGAGCTCTGTGGCACTGGATCCACCTTGCCTTTTCATGTTTCCGTTTACTGGCCTTCTCTGTTCTGTTCCATGTAACTGGTGTGAGTCAGTGTTCACTTCAATGGGTTCAGTTCTTTCTTCCTTCATTCTCCCAAAGAAGCACTTGACATGTGGCTTAAAATCTGTGATTCAGTTCTCTGGATATTATTTCAAGGGCTCCTTTAGAAGTTCTAGGCCTCCTCCTCTCTGCAGCTTGCTCTCATGCAGATTTGGATGCTATCCACAGATTCCATCTTCCTTTGTTTCTTATGAAACTGGGAGAGAGGTCGAGAAGGCTCCCTAGGATCAGGAAGGCGTCTTTCTGGAGAGCATTTTCTGTGGAACAGAAGGGAGAGTAGCCAGGTTTTACAAACAGAAGAGAGTGGCCGCTTGATTCCTCTCTGGAGGATGAACTTACTGGCATTGTGTTGAGTCGGCAAAGTACCCTCAACATGTCTTGGCAACCTTGCCCCTGCCTTCTGCCGCTTACCTGCCTCCACACACAGCAGTGGAGAATCAAGAGATCAGTTTTCTGGCCACCGTTGAAAGGCTGCCCTGTTCGTCTGAGGCAAGTGGCTTGCCTGATTATGAAAATTATGTATGTGCAAAGCAGCAGAACACAGCCCTGTGGTACCTGCACTTAGCGGAGCCAACGCTCAGTGTTGCGTTACTCTGTTTGCCTTTAATAAACTTTTCTCTGATGCGTTGATACTTTCACATCATCAATCACTCAACAAACATTGATGAAACACTTCCCTTAAGCATGAGGGAAGATTAAAAAGGAGGAGAAGCCACGGTATCTGGCCTTGAGGACTAAAAAATATTTTGCTGAGACAAGGCTCAAGAAAGCATAAAAATACTCAGTACTAAGTACTATACAAACAAATACGAAAGAGCACAATGTTTAGTTTCCAGCCAGGCTTCAGAAATAATTGCCCTAATCAAATTTGGGTGGGGTGCATCCGAGGAGGATTCTTAGAAGAAAAGTCACTGCAAATGTACTTGATTTCATTGATTTCATGAACATATTTATCCAGAGAATCCCGGGATTTTTTTTTCAAGGATTGAACTGATTAAAGAAAGTTCCACTGAGTTCTATTCCAGAAAATACAAAGATAGAAATTAAAAAGAAAAGAAAATATGTTAACTGACAAACTGTGTGAAAGAGTTTGCACCAAAAGGGAATGGAAAAGATCATCATGGAACTTTGTAGAAACAGACCTCAAGACTAAGATGAAGAATTTGTTTTTTTTTGTTTTGTTTTTGTTTTTTGTTTTTTTGTTTTTTTGGTTTTTGGGTCATACCCGGCAGTGCTCAGGGGTTACTCCTGGCTCCATGCTCAGAAATTGCTCCTGGCAGGCACGGGGGACCATATGGGGCACCGGGATTTGAACCGATGACCTTTTGCATGAAAGGCAAACGCCTTACCTCCATGCTATCTCCCGGGCCCCAAGATGAAGAATTTGAATCTGATAGAATTCGGTCACAGGAAGTGTGACAGAAAGTCCAGGAACACTGGAGCATGGAGATGAGGTCTGAGATTGTATAAGGAAAAGTAATCTTCCTGCTGGATCAAAATTAGTAAGAAAAACTTTGCAACAGAACCCAGGTTAGCACCACAGCTGTGGAAATAAAGTGGAGAGGATCTGGAGGAAGGAGAGGGAATTAGTTAGTAGTATTTCACCAAAAAATTGAAAAAAAAGAAGTAGAAAGACATTTTTTTAAAGTGAGGTCAGGGAGGGAAACTCAAGATTTTGGTTAGCAGAGAGTTTCTGGGTAGCAGACAGGGAGGGGAGTGAGATGGTCATTTTATTAACATATATTGAGCATGAATTGAACTTCCCTTTTGGCTTCCTCTTTTTTCCCCTCACTATTAATAGACTATGTGCATATTGAGAAGTAATCTATGCAGCAACGCCTCCTCAGAACTCTTTGTACTTAAAATCGAGTTATCCTTTTAAAACTAAAAATCCAGATTTTTTTTTGGGGGGGTCACACCTGGCAGTGCTCAGGGGTTACTCCTGGCTCCACGCTCAGAAATTGCTCCTGGCAGGCACAGGGGACCATATGGGGCACTGGGATTCGAACCGATGACCTTTGGCATGAAAGGCAAATGTCTTAACTCCATGCTATCTCCCGGGCCCCAAAAATCCAGATTTTTAAAGAATAGTACTTAAAAACAAACAAGCGAGATGACATTAAAAAGTTTCTACACCGCTAAAGAAATGATCATGAAAATAAAAAGGCACCCAGATGAACAAGAGAATATTTGCACAACATATATCTGACAGAAAATATATAAAGAACTTGGGGGCCAGCCAGGGTGTGGTTCTGTGAATTGCCTGGCCTATGTGGGCCCATATTCAATCCTGTGAACCCTTTGGTGTTCCCTGAGCAGCATCGGGTGTGAACCCTAAACAAAATCAAAATAGAATATAAAAATAATTCACAAAAGTCAATAATGAAATAAAGAACCTCATCCCAAAAAATGGGGAGAAAAAAATGAAAGATACAACCAACCCACCAAGGAAGACAGTCAGGTGATCAACAAGGACCTGCGGACATGCTGACTTGGTGATGGCTAGCAGGGAAATCCACATCGAAGCACAACAAGAAATCACTTCCAACAAAGTCAAAAAGGAGGATGAGCAAGGGTGAGAAAGACAGGAGCCCTCCTCACTGCAGATGGGGATGTGAACTGGGTTAGTTCCTATGGAAAGAAGATGGAGATGTCTCAGGATTTGAAAGCAGACTTTTTGGGGGACCAGGATGTGGCTTGTGACCAGGAAGTAGTGCAGAGATGAATTACTCAGAACCATAAGACCTTCTAGGTATCACAGGGTGGGGCCCTGGAGCCCCCTACCAGCACCCTAGGGGTGACCCTGGTGATCCTTAGAACTTCAGCGTCCTGGGGCCAGAGAGATAACATGGAGGTAAGGTGTTTGCCTTGCATGCAGAAGGACAGTGGTTCGAATTCTGGCATCCCATATGATCCCCTGAGCCTGTCACAAGAGATTTCTGAGTGTAGAGCTAGGGGTGACCCCTGAGCACTGCTGGGTGTGACCCAAAAACCAAAAAAAAAAAAAGGAAAAAAAAAGAACTTCAGCGTCCTGTAGCACTGCATCCTGGGACCTATACCACTGCATCCTTTGAACCAGTTGCTGGGGTGGCTAGATAGTGGCCCACCCAAGGCTCCTGAATACTATTGGATAGAGAGCCCCTCCCCCACAGAACGCATGCCTTCCTTGCACAAGTGAGCTCCAGAAAGACACCAACACAATACTAATCTGAAAAACATATGCATACCGGGGCCCGGGAGATAGCATGGAGGTAAGGCGTTTGCCTTTCATGCAAAAGGTCATCAGTTTGAATCCCGGCGCCCCATATGGTCCCCCGTACCTGCCAGGAGCAATTTCTGAGCATGGAGCCAGGAGTAACCCCTGAGCACTGCCGGGTGTGACCCAAAAACAAACAAACAAACAAACAAACAAACATATGCATACCTATGTTCATTGAGGTGCTCTGTTGGAAAATAAATCAAACATTCAATGATAGTTAAGTGACAAAGAGAATGTAGAATATGTGTATGTATATATATATCAATATAGTTAATATATAATATTATATGTTAATATATAACATATTTAATATTAATAGATAACATTATATGATAAATAATATATTACACAATAAATATGTATAGCATTATATGTAAATAATATATAAAGTTATATCTATACTCACATTCATACACAATGGGATACTACTCAGCTGTCAGCAAAGTTTCAATCTGCCTTTTTGCTACAACATGGATACAAGTGGAGGATGTTAAGCTAAGCAAAATAGGAGAATGTAAAATGGTGATTTTACACAGAGGAGGTAGATAAAGAAATAATGCCCAGAAACAGGGAACAATGTTCAATGAAAACAAACACTAAGATTCTTCTTTATATACATATATATATGTATATATATCTTATATATATTGTATATATATATCTTATATATATATATATATATTTTTTTTTTTTGGTTTTTGGTTAACACCTGGTAGCGCTCAGGGGTTACTCCTGGCTACGCTCAGAAATGGTTCCTGGCAGGCTCCAGGGACCATATGGGATGCCAGGATTTGAACCACCGTCCTTCTGCATGCAAGGCAAATGCCTTACCTCCATGCTATCTCTCCAGCCCCTTTATATACATAATTTTTAATTGAATCACTGTGAGCTACATAGTTACAAGGTTGTTGATTGAGTTTCAGTCATAGAATGTTCAGCAAACACTTATCCTCACAGTGCACATTTCCCGCCACAATATCCCAGCTTCCCTCTGCTCCAACTATGGCAGACATTTATTTTTCTTTCTTTTTTGATTTTTCCTCTTGGGCTCTGTGGTTTGCAATATTGTTCAAGAAGGGATATCATGCATATTACTTTGTCTCCTTTTAGGACCCAGTTCTTTTTTTTTTAAATATAAATCTTTATTTAAGCACCATGATCACAAGCATGTTTGTAGTTGGGTTTCAGTCATAAACAGAATATCCCACAGTTTTTGTGTAGCACAAACACTAGGATCCTGACCATAGAGCTAAGGTTACCATCAGGGGATGTGACCCACTAAAACAGTAGAGGGAGTCCAGCGGGCTGTGATGGAGGGATATTAGCATTTTGGTGGTGGGCTTAGTGTAGCAACATTGTCTCTCTAAAACATTATACTCTAGTAAACCAATATTATTGCAATAGAAAGAAATTTTAAAGCAAAAAGGCTATTGTTTCAAACTTAAAGTGCATGAAAAAAATAACACAAATGATGATCCCTCAGAGTTGATAGGTCAGAGATAGGCTGCTAGTTCTCTGAAATCTTTTTCTCCCTAGAGGGAGATCCAAGGAGAGATGTTTGTACACTAAATGTAATAACTGCTTATGAGCTGAGTCATATAAGGCTTAGTCTTATTTTGGTTTTCTGAATACCAAGTCTGGGCAGGCCTCTGCTTTCACTCCCAGGGAAAGGTAAGTAGTTAACTTTATTCACATGTTAGCTACCTAAGTCATCTTGCAAGGTACCATGACTCAATTAAATCCCCTTTAATTACTGGAGGTATCATAAATGGGGGTCCAAACTACTCCCCACTTTGTGTCTTAGGAAGTCATGATTTGCTAATCCATCCTTTGAATTCCCTGTATTCTGGTATGGCTAAGTAATGTCGATAAAAGAGAACAGTAGTTATTGGGAATATTGATGCTCATTAAATAACTCATTCACTAATATTTATTTTCCACGATGAATAAATACATATATTTTATATTTATATATGCATAGATAGAGAGAGTGAGTGGGGAGAGATATGGTTTCCAGCATATAATAGAAATTCAAGTTTTCTAGACTATGAGCAATACTCAGATTGTCCTTTTACAAATAGTTTTGACTGCATTTCTTTAGGCCAAATCCACCGTGTCTGCAGTGTAAAACCATAGGTAAGAAGGATGATTAGGCACTATGTAGACCGGCTGGGTTTTTTTCTCTCTTCTGTTTCCCTAAGAAATCTAGGTGTAGTTCAGCAATGGCAAAGTAATTGCTATAACACAGCAATGATTAGTGGCTGGGAGCTCAGGTTGAGTGGTTGTTAGCGAATCTGAAAGGGCAAAGCTTACTTCATGTACTGGTTCTCAACTATTTCCATCAAGATGTCACCATAGAGACAGAAAACTTAAAGACTTTCTCGCAATCACTTTGGAAGGGAAATGTCTATTTCTGGCTGGGATTTGGCCACTCTCGAGTGGAGTTTATAAAGAGTTTCTTACTGTCTGCTCTGCAGTGTGGAATTTAGGACAAAATATGGAGCAAACTTATGTGGTAAGAATGCTCAGCAATTTTAAAAAAGAATAAACCAACTTAGATAACCATATAGCTAGATCCTACAGGGTAGATATGACCTGGATTTAATTTAGAGGCTACTATCTTCTTGTAGACTATCTTCATGGGACCTGCCTCAGAGGTGTGGTTGAATAGTTTCTGCCCTAATTATTCTCAAAACCTATAGAGCAATCACCACCCTAAGGTCAGATTTCCTGTGAATAGTTAAGTCATAAACTCGAATATCAGATACCAAAGATAATCCAGTTTAAGCAATTTTTAGTTGCTACTTTCTTTGTTTTTCTTTTTTTTTCTTTTGTAGGCAAATAAGCAAGAATTTCTTTATAGGTTTTCATTTCACTTCAACTGCAATACCAATCAAATGACTTCTTTGGAAAAAATTCTTAATTTTGTTTTCCAGAAAGATTAGACATTTAATCTTTCTAATATCCTGTGTTAGCTCTAATTCTGACGCCAAGTAGAATTCATGGTAAAGAAGAATTTGTTTCAGTCTATTTTTCCTCTTAGAACATTAATTCCATAAGGAAAGCACTTTATTAAATTCTGCTGACATTTAAAGCTTATAAAATGCATTTGCTTGGTTCTTTTAAACCAAATTAAACTTTCTTCTTTGGTTGTTCCAGAATTGCACTCGAATCTATCACATTTTAAAACACATAGTCTTAGATACCACAATTTCACTTCAAGGAATTTCTTCCAGAAAAATACTTCCATTAAATGAAAGAGCATTCTGAACTTAAGTCTAATTAGTTGTGCTCAGTTTGAAGAATGCAAAGATATTGACAGAATATCTTTAAAAATTTAATAGCGGGGCCCGGGAGATAGCATGGAGGTAAGGCGTTTACCTTTCATGCAAAAGGTCATCGGTTTGAATCCCGGTGCCCCATATGGTCCCCCGTGCCTGCCAGGAGCAATTTCTGAGCATGGAGCCAGGAGTAACCCCTGAGCACTGCCGGGTGTGACCCAAAAACTACAAAAAA
>PVKC010025946.1:0-16274 GCA_004027635.1 Crocidura indochinensis | reverse complement strand
AATGTCTGCCACAGAGGCAGGCAAGGAGGAAGGTGGGAGGAAAACTAGGAACATTAGTAGCAGAAAATGGGTATTGGTGAAGGGTGTTGTACGTTGTATGATTGAAACTCAACCATGAATAACTTTGCTACTGTGTATCTCATGGTGATTCAATAACAATAATTTATTTATTGAACTAAATTTATATGAGCAAAATTTTAACAGGAAAAGCAGCTAACTCCTGTTTTTAAAAGTCCCTCTAACCCATATGTAGAGGGAAGAATAGCAAAACATAAAATTTTTCAAATCTTTTCTAATTTAAGCAGTTTATAACAGTAGAATAGAATTTCTATCTAATCTTCTTTGTAAAAGAGGCTAGGTACAATGCTATTAAAGTCATTACACTCTGGTGTGAAGAATTTCAAAATTAGGTCCTGCCTTGTGGCCATGATGAATCTCTGCATTCTTTTAGAACTAGGTATCCTAGGAAGAGATTCCCCAGAGCACTTTCTGTACTGTTGAAAACCTTCCAAGCAACAAGTAAGTAAAAATAAATCTTCACAGTCCAAGTGCAGAGCTTTAAATTTCCATGCTGCCTTTTGCAATAAAGGAATGGAACAATAGACCCTTAGCCAAAAATTTTAACAATCTAGATTTTGTTCAATTTTTGATAGCAATCATTTAAGCACCTGTATCATGTCTTGTATTTAGATATTTTGTTTTTAAAATGCCATCGCACAAGTCAATCCATCAGCAAGTTTTCTAAAGTTACATCATTTACATAAGTTTACATGGAATCCATAGGAAAAAGTAATAAGCCTTACCTTCCATTCTTATTTTTAGACAGATTAGAATTCACTTCAGTTATATTTTTGGTATCCTGGTCCCTATTGGAAAAATAGAGAATATATAAATGTAATAGGTAGACACACATATATATATAATTTCATAATTCAATACAAATAAATGTTAGAACAATCATTTCAAATCAATACATAATCTTATGTGGTTATTTGTGGCCTATGAGGATATAAAATAGCAAGAATCTGATAAGTGGATTATTATACTGGAGAGAGAAATAAAGAGGTAATATTCTGGAAGGCTTGAGAGCACTAGTTAGAAAAATCCTGGGTTCTGGAGCAATAGTACAACGAAGAAGGCATTTGCCTAGGACATATCCAAACTAGGTTTGATCCTTCACATCCCATATGATCCTCTGAGCCTGTCAGGAGTAACCCCCATGTACCTCTAGACGTAGCTTCTTCCCCCACCCAAAAAAACCCCATAATGTCTATATCCATTCAGCAAACATTTAATGAGAATTGTCCATTCACAAAATTATGACTACATTTCACATGGATTTTCTCATTGGACCTCACAATCCTGCAAGATCTCTTTAGCTAAAGAAGGATGACTAAATTTCCAAGGTCAGTTACTAATTTGTCTAAGAGTCAAGATTTGAGGCCACCACCTGCCCACCTGAAACCAATTCCTAGCTATTTAATTAAAAGTTTCCATCTGGCTTTCTGGATCACTGAAACATAAAAACTCAACCAGAACAATCATAATATTGAAGACAAATGAGATGAGGATACCCTTAAATCAAGAGCTGCTTAATAATCTGGAGTACTTTTATAAAATGCAATTTTCTTTTATGTCTTGTGTATAAAAATTAGTTATTTATATAATTAAATAACTTATCTCATTGAAACATTAAAAAAACAAAATTGTTCATTTCTATCATGAGTTTGGAAAATGTTTGCCAAGAACCCATTGATCAGAAACATAGTATAAGGAATCAGAACAATGCATTCACCACTTTCTTACCTCTTTCGATTAGTTCATCAACAGTTTTGCAAACCAGTACAATAATATCTAATTTTATAAAGTTATCGCAAGAATGAATGAGTTAATTCAAATAAAATTCCTAGGCATATAACTGTACTTATGAATGAATTAAATAACAATCACTGATAGAAGTATAATAGTAGATTTAAATGAAGTTATTATGTATTGAATTATAAAATTCAAAAAATTAGTAAGACTGAAAATACTGTGATTAGTTCTCATATTTATGTGTAAGGAGTTATTACTCTTTTTATAATCATTCAAACTATTAATAATTGGAATATCTGAAAATTAAGCTGTTTCTATGGTTAGACTTAACTATAAGTTAAGTTTAGATTTAAAACTCTAGCTGTATGTTTTTAAAAATGTAGAAAATAGTTAATTATTTTATTTTTAACTAATTAAAATTTTAACTAGGGCCCAGAGAGATAGCACAGCGGCATTTGCCTTGCAAGCAGCTGATCCAGGACCAAAGGTGGTTGGCTCGAATTCCGGTGTCCCATATGCCCCCCCCCCCCCCCCCCCCCCCCCCCCCCCCCCCGTGCCTGCCAGAGCTATTTCTGAGCAGAGAGCCAGGAGTATCCCCTGAGCACTGCCGGGTGTGGCCCAAAAACCAAAAAAAAAAATTTTAACTAATTAAAATATGCCAAGTAATAAACATAAAGTACAGGATTTCATAAAGAGCTGAGAAGTAGTAAAATCATTTGTTTATGCTGTTGGAATGTGATGCGTTGTCAACTAAATTCTTCAACATACTGCTAAAATTATGTAAGGAACATTTCAGGTTGATTCCTTCAATTTAGGAATGAAAACAAGAAGGAAGCTTTTTTTTTTTCTAACCACTAATGATCCTTTACTAATTACTGGAGCTGCATTCAGGATCTTAGAAGTCTCTATGTTATGTTAAGAACCTAGTAATTAAATAATCTTCATATCACCCTCATTTGATTTAATTTTTACATAAATTAAATTATCTTTATTGGGGCCAAAGTAATAGTACAGTAAGTGGAGCACTTACACATGGCCAAGAAGGGTTCAATCCCAGGAACCCCATCTAGTTCTCTGAGCCCATCAGGAGTAAGCCCTCAGTATTGTTAAGTGTGGCACCCAACAAAAACCAAAAGCCAACATTCTTTATTACTTTGGAGTAATACATTAAGTTTAAATATAGTATAATTGTTTGGGGTTTTTTGTTTGTTTTTTGGGTCCCATCCAGCAGTGCTCAGGGGTTACTACTGGCTCTATGCTCATAAATCACTCCTGGCAGGCTTGGGGGACCATATGGGATGCTGTGATTCAAACCATCGTCCTTCTTCATGAAAGGTAAATGCCTTATCTCGATGCTATCTCTCCGGCCCCAAGTTTAAGTATAGTGTAATTGTATTCCAACATTGATCTCTATTGGAATGTCAAACTGTAATAATGATGCAGTGGTATGTAGTGAGATATCACCAGGAAGTATAGATCATAGGGGATTAGAATTTGTCCCAGAATTAATCTTGCATTATTCAAGGATCATTTTATTAAGGAAGTTAGTCATTTTATTTAGACATAAGAGTAGAATCACATTTTCTTTTTTTTTTTTTTTGGTTTTTGGTTTTGGGGCCACACCCAGTGACGCTTAGGGGTTACTCCTGGCTGTGTGCTCAGAAGTCGCTCCTGGCTTGGGGGACCATATGGGGAACCGGGGGATCGAACCGCGGTCTGTCCTAGGCTAGCGCAGGCAAGGCAGGCACCTTACCTCCAGCGCCACCGCCCGGCCCCAGAATCACATTTTCAAGGTTTTTCATACAGTATTTATTCCAGAAACATGAATGAAATGAAATGAATGTAAACAAACTTTTTCTCCTTTTCTGGAGGATGTATATTACTTTCATACCTAATTCTAGGAAAGAATAACATAAGGATTCCAATGACAAATTATTGCCCTTGACCGTGAAGGCTCACATCTAGGCCAATTGCTCACCTAGACCTGGTAGGGCAGCAAAGTCAATGTGGAGCATTTCACCTCCACTTGATCAATTACTGAAGGCCTATCTTAATTTTTTCTCTGAATTGTGAACATCCCTCTCCTTTCCTTTCCCTTCCTCTCCTTTCCTTCTCTTCTCTCTTGTCCTCTCCTCCTTCCCTCCTTTCCTCCCTCCCTCCCTCCCTTCTTCCCTCTCTTCTTCCTTCCTTCCTTCCTTCCTTCCTTCCTTCCTTCCTTCCTTCCTTCCTTCCTTCCTTCCTTCCTTCCTTCCTTCCTTCCTTCCTTCCTTCCTTCCTTCCCATTGCATTGTTTGCTTAATTTTGGATATTGTATCCCCCCACTCAATCCCCATGGCCACCACTACCAACAAATGGATATATTGGAATCCTGATTTCACGCTTCAGTATATGACTGATTCTTCAAAGACAAGTATTCTTTTCAGATACAGATAGTGCTAATCAAGTTCAAATGAGGTCTTTACGGTGGACCTTAATCAGCTATAACTAGTATCCTTGTTGGAAGAAGAAACTCGCTCAAATGAAAATGGAAAACAATGTGGGGGGCCGGAGCAATAGGACAACGGTAAGGCATTTGCCTTGCAAGTGTTCAACACAGGGCGACCCCAGTTCAAATCCCGGCATCCCGTATGGTTGCTTGAGTTTGCTAGGAGCGACTTCTGAGCACAGAGCCAGGAGTAACTCCTGAGCACCACCAGGTGTGACCCCCCAAAAATTTTTTTTAAAAAAGACAATGGAAAACAATGTGAAGACACAAGGTAAAAGCTATCTTTAACAAATCAAGAGTGGCCTGACACAGAAATTTCCCTCTTGTCTTTCAGAAGGAACAAACCCTATTGACAACTTCATCTAGGACTTCCAGCCTCCAGATCTCCAAACCTGTTAGAAAATACAGTCCTATTTTAAGCTATGTGCTCCATGTTAGAGTGGTTCTAGCAACCAAGTGCACATCATTTTCAGTTCTGGCTACTTAGTTTCTCAGTCTGTTGCTCACAGTTCTCCTCCCCTGGCACTTTGCAGAAACTCCTGACAGCCTTTGCCTCCTTTCCCACTCCCTCTAATACCCAATATGTTGGAGCTTAGCTGTTATCAGAAAGAAGGACTACATTTGCACCTGAGGAAAAAGACCAGCATCTTATAAGCCCAAATCTTGGTAGATAAGTCAACAGTAAAACCTACTCTTGCTTGCAAAGATGCATACTTCCCTCATGCTATAACTATGAGTTCTTGAATTGTGAGTTTATGCTTCATAATTTTGCAAAATCTTTGTTTTCATCAGTGTCAATTATCAAATTTGACACAGTAGATTATAAGATTTTAATGCAAACTAACTAAATAAATATTTAATACAAATAAAAAGCTACATATTATCAAAAGCACAGAATATGAGTTTCTTTGACTGTTCTCCTGATGGAAATCATTAGTAAAACTCAAAGTTCCAAAAAAATGTTTAGATTTCTCATAAATGTTCCACCATTGAGGTAGTAATTTAAATTATTTAATGAAGACCATAGCTATTATACTGTGTCTTTTACACTGAAATGTAAACGACAAGTAAAAGATGAAAAGCTGTGAGTCAAAGTGTGAAAAACAGATTTTTATAGAAACCCAGTCAAATGTGACAAAGATAGGCAAACGCAGCTACCTTGGAAGGAAGGCCTTATCATTTTATATCTTTGTGAGTTCCGAGAAAAATTTCCAATTCTCTGCATATAGTAAGATAATACTAGACAAAATGGTACTTATTGGAACTAAAAGTGTTTCTAATGTAATTTCAAAAAAATGGAAAAATAAGTTATTACAATGTAATTTATTTTCTACTGCTCTCTTAAATAGTATGACATTCCCTTATATAGAGAAGATGAAGAAAAAAAAGAGATTTGGTGGAAGAAGGCATTTATAATGTCTTTTACACAATTTCCTTTACTATGCATGAAAACAGTCATCTCTCACTCCAAACTGCTCTTCCTCTCATATGAAGGCGTGGGAGGTATTTATTAAAAGACACAATATGTTTCTATCTTGACAGCTACTTAAATTGCTTCTGTAGAGTATCTAACGCTTTGCAAAATTAAGAACTTGAACATAAAAACTTTACTGTGATACTTTTATCAAGAGCCAAATCTTAGCCATTAAACTTAAGTTCAAAAAGAATATTTATCTATCTGTAAAGAGTATGAAATGCAGTGAAATAAGCAGAATAATTCTTTAATGCTTATTGGCAGGCCAAATGGCCCATATTTACATATCTTATAATTTGTTTCAGTCAGGGAGTCTTAAAGGATTTGTGTTAAATAAATTAACAGAGCCATAGAGACATTGAGTAATTTAAGTAATTTAAATGTAACATGTTGGGCCAAAGCGATAGTACAATGGTAGGGTGTTTATCTTCTGCAGTGCTGACCCCATCGCCAACCCTTACCAACCTGAGTTCAATTCCCAGTATCCCTAATGGTCCCCTGAACCTGCCAGGAACAATTTCTGAGCACAGAGCCAGAAGTAACTCCAGAGTGCCATCAGGTATGGCTCCAAACTAACTAACTTACTAACTAACTAACTAGCTAGTTAAATAAATACATAAATAAATACATAAATAAATAAATAAAAGATATGTTCAAGATATTCATCAGCTCTAGCTTTCATGATTCATTTTGATTCTGTCTTAAGCAAGAAATAATCATTGGCTCAAGCAAGATTGACTAGCTAAAAGGTTCATATTAATTGCAGTGTCAAAGATGAGAACTCAGTCAGAACTCGAAAGCAATAGACTTCTAAATGGATTATCATAAGGCCTTAATTAATTTACAATTGACTTTTAATTCATAGGCTATTTTATAAGACCTTAAAATTTACCAGAATTGTGATCTGTTCTCTGAATGTAAACAGACAGACCCTTACCTTTAGAAACCCTATAATTAGGGCTGAGATGGTTCAGATGACTAATGCTCATGCATGCAGGAGCCCAGAATTTATCCCCAACACCACATTTACCCCAGTACTGCCAAGGTATGACTCTTGAATACCAATTTTAGAGTGCCCCCAAGCACTGATAGACATGTTTCTAATCCCTAAAATAAATGTTACCAAAAGAAACTATAGTCAGACAAGTGATTAAATGCTTCCCTCAAAGACAAATCCTCAGGATGGGAAGGAAAGAAAACTTAGACAATCCAGAAAAGGATATGATTTGGGCATAGTATGTCATTTTGGCTCCCCAAAGACTAAGTATGAGACATTTAAGGTTTTACACTGAAAGAATAAGCAGAAGTTATTGTCTATAAGCCATGCCACCCAGAATGTGCATGATCTCTTTAGAATAAGTAGAAGTTATTTATGTAATTGCAGTGGAGGAAAAGGTAGGTGTGTATAGGTGAAAAAAGTATTTAGGTGGATTTTGGAGTATCATAGTGAATGGGAAGCCTCTGGAGTGAACAGGAAGCCTGTTGGACTTTGGAAAATACTTTAAGGAGCTCCGTGGTGTGGAAGCCATTGAAGAATTTAATCAAAAGAATAACAAAATTATATTTGTGTTTCAGAAAGAACACTGTACAATGGCCAATGGACTGGAGGGTGACAGAAAGAGCAGCAGCAAAGCAACCAGTTAGGAGACTATACTGTATCCTACACTATATTAGTAGCAGGGTCTCAGTTACTAACAGAAACAGTCAAGTGATCTACTGAGATTAGAGAATGAATCAAAGAAAAGTGTTGAGATTGCTGACTTCTTACACAAGCTTTTTGTTTTAAGCAGAAATAAGATAAATATATAATAGGAAGATGGGAAGAATGAAAGAAATTTTATTGTAATATAAATAACTGTAAGGCTGTGTCTTAAATGATAGGAAGGATAATATAGCAAACAGTTCAGAACACTTTTGCTTTGTCTAACTGTACACGCACTGCCATATTTTTCAATCTCCTTTGAGGAACAGTATTTATGAAGCTACAGGAAATGCAAGCTCTCTTATAATGTTTGTGAAAATATGAAATTCACTGCTAGAAGTCCTGCAGTGTCTCCTGAATAGAGGAAAATCCACAATGCCTTTGTTTGGGTTGTTGTGGCTCTAGAAGGCATGCAATGCTTACATTCTCATCCAAGAATGAAGTTAATCCCAACCCTCACTGAGAATTAAATGTACAGCTGCCGGAAATGTCAGCAAAGTCACATACACACAAAAACTCCTCTGATTCACTGCTGTGACACTATTAAATAATCAACGCTTCTGTCATGCTGAATTGGCTGTAAATGTGCCTTATGGTTGTTATTCCCTCTGGGAAGCACGTAAAATCGCCCATTGAAACAAGCGGGCAGCAGTATTACTGAACCAACTGCAGGAAGTCACTGTTTGTTCACGGGCACCTGAGTCTTTCCTGTTTGTCTGTTTTATGTTGATGTTTGCATATCTGTCCTGATTTTCATCAAATCTGCTGTAACTACTAAAATAATAGTTAGGCACCATTAGGTTAGATTTGTGACCAAGCTTCCAGCTGAAAGAAACATGATAGCTAATATTTTTTTAATTTCTCTCTTTACAGTATTCCAATCTACATATAGGAAATGCCTTATTTTTATAGAGAATTTATTAGGAGTTGATGGCTAATTGACCTTCCCTATCCATAGTCCACATCCACAGATAAGAAATTAGGTCTACATCCACAGATAAATAGTTAGATATTTAATGGCTGTAAATGTGTACAGACAACAGAAGGACCGAGTTTAGATCTAGGACTTGTTTTCTTTATTGAGGCTATTCCTCAATAAAGTTGTAGTTATGGGTTAGGGTTTCCTTTTCTCCATATAGAACATATGAACTTTGTTGTGTTGTTGTTGTTGCTTTGCAACACCCGGCAGTGTTCTGGGGTTACTCCTGGCTCTGTGCTCAGGAATCACTACTGGCAGGCCCAGGGGATCATATTGGATGCTGGGTATTGAATCTGGGTTCCATCCTGGGTCAGCATCATGCAAGGCAAATGCCCTACCACTGTGCTATTACTCCAGCCCCATATGAATATATTTCTGAAGGAGTGGTTGTAGGAAAAAAAAAAAAGGAGGGGAAAGGATCTGGAGGGGGAGGGATCCTGAGAGATAGTACTGGGCTTAAGATACTGGCTAAAATGTTGCCAACTCCTGGCAACACCTTTGTTTTCCAAAGCACCAAAAGCAGTGACCCCTGCACAGAATCAAGTATAAGCTCTGAAGCACCACCAAGGGCACAAACATCTAATATACATAGATCACTATTTCCAAAAATTGATGGCATCACCCTTTTGGGTGGCACTGAATTATTTAAGGAGATGATACAATTGAGGACCACTTACTGTTTGCTTAGTCTTTAAAGTATGGGTTTCAGGGAGGGATGTTGAATGAATTATTTTTCCTCCAGAAAAAGGATTAGCATGTCAATTAAGTTTGGGAACCTCTGCATAAATGTTCAGTAAATGCTAATTTCTTTGTACAATGGATTTTTGGCTTCCTTTACACCTCTGACTTCAGAGACCCAGATTGAAAAAAGTCAGCAAAGAGAAAAAGTAATGTAAAGTACTAACGTAATAGGAAAACAGAGAGATAGAAGAGATAGAAGAACAGTCCTTGTTTGAGATACTTCTGTCATGTTAATTTTCTGCCTTCATCCCAGAAGATTAGCACAATGATACTCTATACTGTATTTCCCGTGATAAATGTAAGACAGTGTAACAATATAAATATAAAGCAGTCTGGGACATTTCTAGTTCCTTAATTTAAATTTTAAAATGCTTGCAGTACACCAAATCCAAAGTCAATGACATAAGAATAGATACCCAATCTACAAGCTATACACGGAGGGGAGCAGTTACACCAGCAATCAGGGGGTCAAATAAGATTCATAATTCATTTTGGTCACAATAAAAATCATTTCAAAAATTTTTTGAAAAATAAAAAAAAATTTCAAAATAGTTGCAGTACTTAGCATGGATATTGAAAGTTAAAATGTGCTTCAATATGTTGTGAGACCACATTATCTGTGTTTCTTTAATTTGATTTTGGGGATCACACCTTTCCTCCCAAATCACATGCCCTAATGATTCTTAGGGGTTGGGCTAGTGATATTCAGGGAACAATGTCTGAGACAAAAACCTAACTTTTCGTATACAAAACAAGCAGACTAGTCCTTTAACCATTTCCCTGGCCCCATCTCTAATTTTTAAAACCCTGGATAGCTGTTCTGTTGCTCTGTGAGTATCACTTTAATTCAACTTCTCTGACACATTTTTTCTTATTTCATTTTACTCACTTTACATTTCATTCTGACATTGTTTTTCTAGAAAACAAAACAAAACAAAACAAAACCACTATTTGTCTTAATGCACATATGAAGTAGACTGATTCCAAAGTAGTGCAATCGATTCCAGCAGAGTGCAGCATGTTTCTTGCTGACAGGAGACACATGAGTTATAAATGTGCTTTCCTCTGAACACTAAAGAACATTCATCTTTTGTTTGCTTATTTTTGTCTTTTTTTATTGGAAGTGGGGGTGTTGATTCACACCCAGTGGTGCTTAAGGATTTGTCCTGACTCTGAACTCAGGGATCACTTCTCAGGGATTAGAGGATGCTCAGGATGAAATCAAATTGGTCACTTACCCACTTTTCTATCACTTTGATCCCTAAAGGACACTCAAAAAAATAATAATAAGAGGGAAGAGACAGAGAAAGAAATCCTAATCTAAAAGCTTAAATATATGTCCAGTTTCTTACCTCTTAGAGTTTCTAAGAGCTGAAGTGTTCCCCTTAACAAGATTGTCCGAGTCTGGGCTGTTCAAACAAGAAAAAGAAAAGTTCTGGTTAGTCATAGGCTTTTCTTTTGTTTGGAGTCAATAGAGCAACATTATAAATACACCTCCCAGAGGCAAGAAACAGGTGACAACAAAATAACTATTTGGTTACCTGTGATTCCTTCTGATGATTTCAGAATTTACCTTGATGAGTTTATCGAGATCCTGGTTCCTTCGAAATGAAAAAGAAGAAAAACAATAGGTTAATTTAAAAGTGTATTTGGTGAGATCATTAGGTTTATGATTTTCTTGAAACAATAAAGCAAAAAATTCCCTTATCAAAGCATACAAATCAATACAGCTCTAGTACCTTCGGTTTTTGGTGAGAGTTTCAGGATTCACTTTGATGAGTTTATCAAGATCTTGATTTCTTTACGTGGAAAAACAAAAACAACTTGTATTAGAGATAATACTTGTTTAAAATAATTGAAAATAGGAATGCTGATTAACTATTTTAGTTATCTTTTTCTTAACTATAAGAAGATTGGTAAGACATAGAACTTTTTAAAATAAGTTTTCTGGGACCGGCACCGTGGCACTAGAGATAAAGTGTCTGCCTTGCTAGCGCTAGCCTAGGACGGACCACGGTTCGATCCCCCGGCATCCAATATGGTTCCCCAAGCCACGAGCGACTTCTGAGTGCATAGCCAGGCGCATCCCCTGAGCATCAACGGGTGTGGCCCAAAAATCAAAAAATAAAAAGAGAAAGTTTTCTAATATTCCTGAAGAATACAAAGCATTAGTAGAAAAACTATTTTACTTCACAAACTTTATACCTGAGTATATTTTCAAGAATATTACAATTTTTGTTACATCCAATTAATTATCTCTACAAAAATTGTTTCAATTGCTTAAACACTGATTTATAAAACGTTATACTTAGAGAACCAAAGCTTCACCCTGAAATGTTATTATGTTATGAAGACATAAACTGATTCTACTGTCCTTGTCATTTCTGAAATAAAATGATCAAGTAAGATACTATTTCAAAACAATGAATTCCACTGGGACACATCTCATTACCTAATTTGAATGTACAACAAATTCATAGTGATAAAAATAGCATGGTATTCGAATTAAGACAGACTTTGAGACCAATGGGCCAGAATAGAATATCTAACATCAAACTAATTTTTGAGAAAGGAGCCTAGAACATGAAATGTAATAAAGACACCCTCTTCAACAAGTGGTGTTGAAGATAATTTGATAACAACATGTAAGAAATTAAAGCTGGATATAGACCTTTACACAAAATACAAAAGTCAGACATTATACAAAAGTTAAATCAAAATAGATCAAAGACATTGAGATCAAATCTAAAACTCTAAAGTACATTGAGGAAAACAAAGGAAGAACACTACAATCAAAGACCTCAAATCAGTCTCAATGAAATGATGGTAATAGTGAAAACAACAGAATGAAAACTAAACAAATTGGGCTCTAAAATCAAAACATTTCTGTATGATAAAAAAACACGGGCTAAAATTAAGATAGCTAACTTAAGGTGAGAAAATATTTGCACTCAATATATCACATAAAGCATTTATAGCCAAAGTATACAAATTTCTCACATAGATTACCCCCCAAAAATCTAAAACCTCATCAAAAATGGAAAGAGGAAATGAACAGACAAGTCTCAGAGGAAGACAAACAGATGACCAGCAGGAACATGAAAAAGTGCTCATGATCACTTATTATTATGGAAATTCAAATCAAGAAAACAATGAGATATCATCTATACCACTGAGAATGGCACATATCAAAAATATTGGGAATGGGGCCCGGGAGATAGCATGGAGGTAAGGCATTTGCCTTTCATGCAAAAGGTCATCAGTTCGAATCCCGGTGCCCCATATGGTCCCCTGTGTCTGCCAGGAGCAATTTCTGAGCATGGAGCCAGGAGTAATCCCTGAGCACTGCCGGGTGTGATCCACAAACCAAATATATATATATTGGAAACAATCTGTGTTGGCAGGGATGAGATGAAAAGAGAAATCTCATCCCTAATGATGGGAATGTTGTCTGGTTCAACCCTGATGGAAATAGTATGACATAAATTCAGAATTGTCCTGCCATATGACTCAACAATTCCACTTTTGGTTATCTATTCCCAAAATAGAAAATTGTTCATTCAAAAGGACATATGCATACCACCATTCATTGCAGCATTCAGTACAATAGCTAAGAGTTGGAATGAACTTAGATGTCCAACAACGAATGAGTGAATCATAAGGATGTGGTACATAATAAAATGGAATACTATATAGCTATAAGAAATTATGCAATCATTTAATCTGCTGACACCGTGGTTTGCACTATAGTTAATGAAGCAGTGTCATGCATGTCTGTTTATCCCCTTTCCACACACAGTTCTTGTCCAGAGATCAATTCCAACTGTCACTCTCATAGTGGAACCTTCTCTACCCTAATTGTACTCACTGCTGTTTGTGGCAAGCGTCCTATCATGGACTGGTTCTCCTGGTCATTCTCTCTATAGTGTCTGGATATTATTATTACCATAATGTCTTTTTATTTTTTCTTAATCCCACAAATGAGTGGGATTATTATAGGTATCTCCCTCTTTCTCTGAATCATTCCATTCAGCACAATAATCTCCATATAGATCCATGTATAAACAAATTTTATGACTTTATTTGTCCTAATAGCTACATTATATTTGATTGTATAGACCAGGGGTCCTCAAACATTTTAAATAGGGGCCCAGTTCACTGTCCCTCAGACCATTGGAGGGCCAGACTATAGTAAAAACAAAAATTATGAACAAATTCCTATGCACACTGCATACATCTTATTTTGATGTGAAGAAACAAGACGGGAGCAAATACAATATGTGGCCCGTGGGCCGTAGTTTGAGGACCACTGGTAGATGTACCATAATTTACTTAATTATCCATCTGTAGTTGGACACCTGAGTTATTTTCAGATTCTGGCTATTATAAATAGTGCTGCAATCAATATACAAATGAGAGGGCATTTTTAGTTTTGGGCTGCATATTTGTGTTTCTAGAGCCCTAAAAATAGTATTTCTGGATCAATGCTTAGGGTATATGGATTGAACCCAGTGTAACCCTGTGTAACATGTGTTAGCACACATTAGTTTTTAGCTCTTATAACTTCTTTATTTATTTATTTCTTATTTGGAGGCCACACCCAGTGGTACTCAGGGGTTACTCCTGGCTCTGCACCAGAAATCTGTCCTAGCAGGCTTGGAGAACCAGATGAGATGCTGAGAATCAAAACCAAGTCAGACCTGTGGTATTGCTCTGGCTCCATTTTATCTTTTATTACTTCTTAGTACTTAAAAGACCATAAGGCATTTTTATGTCATTTGTACATCTATACTCTTTTTTAAAGTGACCAGGTAAAAAGGATGAGAAGTATTTTCTGGTTGTTCTATGGCAAAAATCAATGAAATCCTAGTTTAGGAGTCTTAATTTTCTGAAGAGTTTTGTTATGTTTCATTTATTTTTAAGACCAATGTCTGATTTTTCATATTAAAGATCATAAATTGGATTACTGATTTAAACTCACAAAATGCTATGAAGAAACTTGTATTCTCATCTGCAAAATGAAAAGATTGGATTGGATTATCTCTATGGCTTTCCCGACTCTAATATTGCCTATTTCTAGTAAATCGCAAATATGAAGTTATAGCTTGTCATGCTTATTAGATTATCTATTCAAAGTCTTCTATTAAAAATGATATAACTTGCTAAAAAAGATATTGAATATTAGCAAGCAGTACACACATGCTTCAAAATGTACTAGCTTGTGGCCAAAGGAATGTACAATGGATAAGATGCTTGCCTTGCATGTGGCTGGCCTAGGTTCAATCCTGGCATCCTATATGGTCCTCCAAGTAAAACCAGGAGTACTTATTGAGTACTGAGGCAAAAGTAACCCTGAACATAGCTGGATGTGGCCCCAAAATGAAAATAAAAAGTAATACATTAAATTGACAACCTATTATTGTCTTGGAGCAACATCTCTGTGATCTTGGTATATAATTAACTTTAATATATGATAATTGCCTGCTGCTAATAAGATTGAATATGTCTACTGAATTCTCTTTTTGGCATCCAAGGTCTATAATTATATCTAATGTGCAACTAAATGATACCTAGTTGTAAGCTTCCAACACAGTAGGTGCTCAGTAATTATTCACTATCTAATAGGTCACAGAACTACTATTAGTATTCCAATAGAATTCTTTGTGACCCTGGACAAATCATGTGACATTTTCAAGTCAATAAGTTGACTGAAATAGTAGTTTTAAAAATTGTTCAAACTGGGATATTAGCTCTATGAAATCACTTGTTTTTACAGTAATAAAACTTCTTTATTCATATAGAAACTTACTGGCAAAAACAAAATTACCGAGGTCAAAGAAATATAGCAAATTTTCTAACACGGCTGTGCAGAGGAAGTTTCCAAATTTGCATACATGGCAAAACATTTTCTTAAATTACTATCTCATTAAAGAACTTTTAGGCTGGCCAATTTATTCTACTTTAAGGAAAGATGACCATATATTTTATAGGCTCATCTTAGAGTTTACCAGAGTCAACTTTTGATCATGATTCCTTGAGAAGTACAGAAAAGTAAATATACACATTGGAACTTTCGATACAGGGTATATGTCTCGAAGGGCATTTTGGCATATGTTTGGTATATATGTTTCTTTTTTTTAATTTTTATTGTGGTCAAAGTGAATTACAATTATTTCACAGAAATATTGAGACTACTTTTATAAATAAAACTTTGTGACCTTTATAAAAGAAAATTATAAAACACATTCTGATGCATATTTTGAGTGTTTTTGTTTGTGTGCATGTGTGTGATCATACCAGAATCTTCACATAAGCAGAGTAGTAGGAAAGTAACTATTTGATTACTCCAAGAATCAACATTAAGTCCATAGCTTTTTTGGAAGCAACAAACTATGGAAGAAACGATGCATCTCATAAGACTGCTTTCCTATTAAATGTACTCTCCTAAATCAAAGTAAGGAACATTGTGATGATGAATATAATGCATTGACTAGGTAATTTTTCTAATTTACAATCATTACTGAATATAATCAATTCCCTAAGAATGGCATGAATATTAATGCTACAAATAAAAATATGGATAGTTTATATTGATAGTAGAAACAAGCTATGTTGCTACTCTAGTTCCTTCAATTGTTTAATTGAGGTTGAAAGAAGTCAACCTATTACTATATATTTTCCAACTTCTTACTACATAAAAATTATGATTGTTTCAAAACATTCAATAGACCCACTGAATGACTCTAAATCACACTGTGCTTTATTAAAAAGAAACAAAATTAAATAAATAATATCTTTCGCTTACCGAGTTATGTTTTTAACAGCTTTGGGGTTCACTTTAATTAGTTCATCAAGATCTTGATCACAGCTAAAACAACATAAAATCAAAGATAAAAATGCATTTTATGGTGATCAGTTTTTCTTGTGACTCTTGAGGATTATTTAATGGATTTTAGAGAAAAGGTAGCAAATGTGTCTTCTTTCTTTGGGGGAAGAAGGGAAGTTTGGGACACACTTGGATGTAATCAGGATCATTCCTGACAGTGTTGCTGGACCATATGTGGTGTAAGGGATCAAA